>CAUYQV010175618.1:0-40535 GCA_963574575.1 Galagoides demidoff
GCGCCTGTGGTCCCAGCTACTTGGGAGGCGGAGGCAGGAGACTCGCTTAAGCCCAGGAGTTGGAGGTTGCTATGAGCTGTGATGCCATGGCACTCTACCCAGGGGGATAGCTTGAGGCTCTGTCTCAAAAAAAAAAAAAAAGTTAATTTCTCTGCCAAAACCAGAAAATGAGAAAGAACACCTTCCCTTCACATTTGAATGGACTAAATTGTGTGTCGTCCAGTTGCACAAATGTGAGATGAGGAAAATGTAGATTACTAGTGGTCGATGTGACTAAGACACAATTTCCATGGTTAGTACAGTACAAGTCCATGTGATACAGAAAGTCCTCAGCTCCCTTATATGAGGCAGTAAGGGAGAGAGGGTCCTGCTGTCCTCTCACCTTCAGCATCAGAGGCACTGTCAGTCTGGGTATCATACTTTTAAGATGGACACTGAAAACTGGAACAGGAGAAAGAACCAGGGTACAAGAGGACTGACAAAACTTTCAGATAAAAAATACAGTTGAGTCTGAAGATGAGAAGGCTCATCCAGATACTACCGTGAAACATGGGAGTTGTCTTCAAACACTTCAAGTGCTATAGTGTAGAAAACAGCATCTGTTTGTCTCAGGTCCAGTTGGGAAAAAGCTTTCTCCAAATCACAAGGCTTTGCCTTAGGAATCATGAGGTTTCCATCATTGGAAATAAGCAAAGCTGGAACAACCTCTCATCTAAGATGCTGTGAATAACTTCAACACAGGTTGAGCATGGGGTGGTTGGAATAGATCATCTTTAAAATTCCCTTCTAACCTTGAAAGCCATAGTACTTGACTTAATTTCTGAAAATCCTTGGGAAAGGATTTTCCATAATGTGGTATGTACAGTGATGGATACATACATGTTTAGACAAGCTATTTTTAACGTGGTGGCACACTCTGATCTGGTATGAAAAGTCTGATGATGCAATATAAAGGTGAATCACAGGCCCCAGGTAGAAGTGCTGCTCTCACTGCAGGTAGCAGTTGACATTTCTTGGCCATGTTTCTGTTCACCTATCTGAAATCGAAGGAGATTTGGGATGTGTCTCATAAGCAAAAAACTGTTTATCACCTCTCCCACTTGAGAATATCCTAAACCTAACTCTACTATCAGGCAAGTTATATAGTGGCAGCCTCCATTCTGTCCTGTTGAAATAATTGAAAGTTTAAGGTTGTTCTTTCACGGAAAGAAAAACAGAAGCCCAAGTAATTACTGGAACTAGCAAAATCAGCCTGCAGTGGAGATTCCATCACACTGAAAGCAGAGCTGGCGTCCTTAGAGTATCCTTATGGCAATATCAGGGATTAAAGTCTGCTCATAACCATGATATAAAATGTGTTATTCTTCTGCACTAACTCAATTTGAACCTAATGCCACTCTGTAAATTAGGGAAGCTATCTACCTTTCAATATGAACCACCTCACGGCAGGAATAAATCAATTTGCTCTACTTTTGTTATTGAATGGTATAAAGATGATATAACAAGCAACACACACAAATACAAATAATGGTTTAATAAAACTAGCTTTACTACTATAGATTAGAAGGATGAAAAAGCTAAGTCTTCCTATATGCCACAACTAAGGGATCATCTCTGTTCAACACGTCTATTTTTTTCAGAAATTCTATAATAACATTAATTCCATGTATTGCTAGTTTTCAAAATTGACCAGATCTTGAAGGAAAAAAATCTCAACGTTCTGGTCAACTACAGTTGGATTTTAATGCTTCTACGAACTTTGGGAGCAAGGTTTAAAAGTTTCCATAACCTTGGGAGAAGACACATTTTTAAAAACTTAGTAGGTCATTGAAACCATTAAAAATTGAAATGGGGGCACAATTCCCATTTCTTCTGTTGCTATTTTCACTGGCTATACTCAAGAGTAGTAGTTCTCAGAGGGTGGTCCAGGGCCTTGGAGCAGCCCTATGACACTTTCAGGAGGTCTGTAAGGTCCAGGCTGTTTGAATGATAGTAATGCACATTTATCTCTTTCAGTCTTATTCTCTCATGAGGTTACATGACGTATGATACGGCAACAGCTGAATGCCAAAGCAGCTGTCTTCCCTTAACACAGATATTAATGAACTTTGCAAAAGTAATGCTACTTTTTCACTAAAATGCTTTGTTGTTGCTTTGGAATAGTTTTACTAAAAACATGTTATTTATGTTAATATGTAATAGGGTAATAATGTTATTTTAAATGAGTCTGTAAGGAGTATTTTTAAAAATTTTTCCATTTCAATTTCTAATATAAATATTATTAGCTATAACTCACAAAAGCAAAAGATCTTTGGGTTCTCAATAATTTTTAAAAGTTCAAAGTGGTCCTGAGAACAAAAATCTTGAGAGCTACCGTTCTATAATATTATGGTGAGATCTTGCAATATGTACTATTCTTCAGATTTTTGCTGACAAGATTTTCTGTAACAGAAAACTTCTGAACAAAACAAAATACATGGTAAGAAAATAGAAATACATAATTTACATCAAAGCAACTGTATACATGAGTGTTTGGGGTAAAATATAATCTTAGTACATAGAATTACTGTCATGTTTTCCCAAGTAAGTCATAGAATCAAGATCTAATACAGCCACGAATAGACAATATAAGTTGAGAAGAAAAAAAGATATCTGTCCCCTATAGAAATAAATACTATAAAGTGCCATAAAGCAAATGAACATTATTTCTTTCTTATTTTACTTATTTCATTTCCACGTACTTTCAAAACAATTCGAGACAACTGTTTTAAAAAAAAAAAATGACACTAAATCACCAGGATCACTAAGACCAAAGGCTAACAGTACAAGACGAAAAAGCCAAACTTAGTATTATAAGGGAGAAACGCAGGAGGGATGCGTGGGGGCAGACTATATTATGAAGCCCTATTTAAGGAGACTCACAGCAATGAAGCAGGAGGGCTCAGCTCCATGTCTGCTCATGATCAAAGTGAAAAGTAAAATAGCATGAACGGAATGGTTCCCACCGTCTAGAGGGAAACAGACTAGCTTTTAGAAGGTGCAATCTTTCTTGGGGACCCAACTCTGAAGACAATCTGTCATGATTTCATTAAGAGTGACGAGAATAGAAGCAATAGTAACCTTGTGGAAGGAGTTCCACAAGTTAGCCTATTTTATAATTGAGAAAACAGAGACTACCAGAGGGTAAAGACATTGCCCAAGGTCATACAGCTGTAAGTATCACAGCCAAGATGTGAATTAAAGTGTATCTGACTCCAAAGTATGCATCCCAATCACTTTGTTAATTCCATCAAGGTCTTCCTTTTAAATCGCATTTTTGGGAAAAAAGAAATCCTTCAGAGAGAAAACATGCAACTGTGCCAAGAGGCAGGTCTACTACATAGCCAACTAGGGCACTGTGTCAGGAGCCACTATACACTCCAGCATACCCGGTGACCCCTTTTTATAGTAACTATTTTGTATTTTCCTTTGTTGTCTTAAATAAAATCAGCAACTAATGTCACCTACCAACAAACATTTTAATGCCATAAAAGGACATTAAAACAGAAAATTAATTTATAATAAATAATATATATCTTAATATGTAAATTTGCAGGCAGGACAGCACTTGAAGACATACAGAAGCAGTCAGGTGCTCCTTTATGTCCAATCATCTGAACACAGTGATGACAACTGCAGAACGATACCGGTGTCTTACACTGGAGACTCAATTCCCTCAAGTGGCTTTGCTGTGAATCGACGTGATTTTCTGCATCAGAAAGCTTCTAAACGAAACCAAATACATTTTACTTTGATTTAAAAATAAGTACATTTCTGGAAAACTCAGAAAAGTAAGACCGTTTGAAAGATAATTTGAGATGAAGGATACCATTATTTTGTATAAAAACAGGCTATGAAGAAGAATGCAACATTTATGAAAATTTTAAAACGTAGGATCTTATAGAAATGTTGAGAGGCCATGTGATTTTGGACTCCCACTATAAAGGGTACGAGTTCATTTTCTTTCTTTGGTTAGCAGAAATATGTGAGAATCCATCACTGTCAGTTATTCTACGTAACTGAAATAAGATTTTTTTTTGCCCTAGGAATCTACAAAGTCGTGGCCATGTGGCTAGAAAATACATATTTTGAGCAATGGAATTGCCTTGTTTTCCTTTTAATAAAGTGGTAACCTACCTTCAGAAGTGGCTTCAGGAAAACCTGCAGTCAAGGACATGACTTGTCCAGAGAAAGCTCCATGTTCATCTATTCATGAGCATAAAAACTTTAATTCTAAGCTTATGCACCACAAAGCACAGAAGGTATAATCGTGGCCAGAAATATCTCAATGGCACATGGAATCAAATTTCTGATCTGCTGGGTCTTTTCATGGGGAGGGTGGGAAGGGTCCTTTTCATCTGGACTTCAGATTCACAACACTCATGAGCAGCCTCAATTTTAAGACTTTCAAAGATCTCTGCAAATGAATTAGTTGGGACATACGGTCCTTGCATTTTGTGTGTGCATGTTTAAATCACTGATTTGTTGTATGTCAACATGCAAAATAAGTTAATTTTTGCCAACTTTTTCTGGCATTTATCTAATTCTTTAATATACCAGAAACCTCAAAATGGAGAAGGTATCTGAATCTTCTCCTAAAACTCTAGACTGAGAGGTCCTTAACCGTACCATAGAGGGGCCTTCACACAGCTCTCACGCCTATGAGATCTCAAGTGGGACTACACCCTGATCAGTTCATTCGAAACAATTAGCAATTGTCTGTATTCTCAGATATCTGAAAGATACCTGAAAGAGTTAACCTGCTAAAGACATTAACCTTGCCCATCTAAGTGTCTAACTGCCTCTGTCAAAAATCAATCATTTCAGTTGTGTGGGTTCTGACAACAAGGAGCCGAAAGGTTTTGGATGGTTCTCGAGAGCGCTTGTGGTGATGGGGTAAAACAGGATGCTTACCTTCCTGCTTGCTGGGATGGAAAAGTATTTATTCAGCGCATAGGAAAGCCATCAAATTGTTTGAATATTAGTTTAAGTGTGTTTGCGTATAAGTGTATATCATTTAAGAGAAATTTTTTCCATCAGAAGGTCATCTCTGCCCACTTTGATTCTTATCATAATTTTTTTCCTTATTTTGAGCGTAATGATGCAGGGTTTGTTTATGGCAAAAAAAGGGACTTTCTTGGAAGCCCTTAGTGTTATAATTAGAGGGTATAATGGGTCTTGCAGGCTCAGTAAAACTTAGAGCACCGGTCTTATCACAGTGAAATGGAGAAGGGAGAAATAACTCACCCAGAATTTCAATAGCTCTTTGCCCATGTGCAGCCCTGGGTACTAATACCTCTGAATATATATTTATTATCCACTCTTACAATTAAGCACAGACCTCCCAGAGACCTATAGGAGCTAATACTTTTGCTTAGCTTTTTTTTAAATTTTGTTTTAGTTTTTTCAGAAAAAAAAGGTCTTTTGAGAAAAGCTATAGTATCTCTGATTCATTATCCACTCTACTAATAATCCAGGGCCTTCCAAACATATTTTTAGAAATCCCATTCTTTTGTTTAGCTCGTTCTAAAGAAAAAAAAATGATCCTTTTGAGAAAATTTTCCTATAGGACTTAAGATTTATTGTCTTATGAATGAACGTGTTATTTAGTAAAACAGAAAAAATGCTGAATAATTATCACATCTTTACATAAAGACAAATGAAAATATTTCAAATAAATATACTAACATGGCTTACTTTTTTCAAGCAAAAACCACTTGTAGAGAACTTGAAATAGTTTTGGTGTTTATATATCCTTGACGCTTTAGAAAGAACTCATTTCTCAAAATAATCTTTCGTCTTCTCATAGTACTCTAATCTCTTTTTGTTCATTAATAGATTATTTTCTCCATAACATCACTTAAAAGAAACCCAGTGTTTTGCCTGCCCTCCCCATTGCCCCACTTAAATCAACAAAACTGGAATGGAAAGCCTCATGACCTATTTTTAATTTCATGTCTCTTTTAGTTAGCACAAAAAAAATGGTACCAGAAGAGGCTGATATTTGCTACTTGATAAATGAGGTCCTGCTGGCTTCTCCAGATTTCAAGGCTATTAAATTAAGTATAAAAAGATAAAGGTTATTGCAGACTTTATCATAAAAACCGTAATGTCATCAAGTTGAACAAGCTTGGTAAGCATGGCCTCTCTCCCCGCCTCCCCCAACTTCCCTCCTCCTAATTGGGTAGCACAACTCTTACGCCCCTGTGGCACATGGAACTGGAGAAGACTTTCGGCTCCTTGCTTTAAACTCTCTTCTAGAGTCGCCTTGCCTGAATAATCATATTCTCATTTGGATACAGATAATGCAAGACCTATTTAGTAGATAAGTTCAGATAGTTAAAAAGCACCTATAATGAGTAACTTTCACTTAATTAAAAAGACAACACATTATTGTTCATATAATCAGCCTAGAAATGGGTAATATCTGGGAGGGGGGAGATTAGTGCATGGTCGAATGACATTTTGCCTCCAGCAAGAAACTGCTTCATGTCAACCAGCCAAACAAAGCATCCAGCCTTTGAAAATAAGGAGGAAACTGATCAGCATAATTTATTATTGTTATTATTATTAAAGCATTTACTTATTTGAAAATCATCTAAAACAATATGTTTGGGAGCTAATCCTTTGTCAAATACAATTGTATTTATTCATAATAAAATGTATTTATTATTGCCACGGAGAAGTCAAATTAAGTACTAAGTCTCTCTTAACACTTAAAAATTCATATTTTCCACCCTGAAAACTGAGTCTATTTTAAATTCAGCAATTGTACTCCTCAGAACTCATTTAAGAATATCATTGACCATGTGAGTCAGGACATATAAATGAAAAAGTTCACACAGCATTGTTTATAATAGCAAAAAATGAGAAATAACCTAACTATCCAAAAACAAGTAATTAAATAAATATGGTACACATACATAAGGGGATACTGTGCAGCCATTAAGAATAGTTCCTAGAAATATTTGCTGGCATTAAGAAATATTAGATATCAAAGATGACAAGTTTTTTGTTTTTTTTTTTTTGAAACAGAGTCTCACTATGTCACCCTGGGTAGAGTGCTGTGGCATCACAGCTCACAGCAACCTCCAACCCTTGGGCTTAAGCAATTCTCTTGGCTCAGCCTCCCAAGTAGCTGGGATTGCAGACACCCACTACAATGCCTGACTGTTTTTTTTTTTTGTTGTAGTTGTCATTGTTATTGAGCAGGCTGGGGCCAGGTTCAAAGTGGTCAGCCACGTACATGTAGCCTGTGCTCTAACCACTGACCTATTGGCGCCAACCCAGAGTCAAGTTTTAAATGGCTTGTGGTACGTGGCCACATAAATGTGCATACCAAAAAGATCTAAAGGGTATATGACTAATTATTTATAGATAATCTTTGGCCTCTAGGGTTAATAGGAGATTTATTCTTCTTTGTGATTGTCTATTTTTTTCTAATATTTCTATAATAAACACATTATTGGAGTAATGTAAAAAAACTTTCAAAGACAGCAGGATAACTCAATTTTGCCTTCATTGTGAAGGTTCATGAATTATAGAATTCATTACATCAGGTTTTTTCTCCCCCTTAAGTAGAATTGGGAATGTTATGTGATATTTGAACTTTACCTTGAAAATTTACATTAATTATATATGAAGTTTTCAGGCTAAGATTATAAACGTTCAATAAACATTTTGTTTATAGGTGACAGGGTACAGCTTTCGCTGGTAATATATGACATTATAAACAGGTACTTCATAAATTCATTGCCATTTGTGTGAACTGTTTGCCTGTAGTCAATTAAAATACCTGGCTAAGAAACTTTCAACTCAAAGAAAGACTAATATTTTTCACCAATGGGGTGGATTATCCTGGAACCAGACGATACTCCTTGTCCTTAGAAAAGAAGAGACTTCTGGTTTCATTCTTTCACAACAAACACTGACTGGTGCATATTGTATATTAGTTTTGTTCTAGGTACTCGCTGAGCTCTTTTCAGTTCTTATTTTAGATCAGTCTTTAAACATGAATACAAATAACTCCAAATAATTGCTGTGAAATCTATACCCCCCAAATATTAATTTATTCAAAAGGCGAATAAAACTTTTCTTTGACCTTTGTCATCTGTCATTAATTCTCCTCCTAGCAATCTAACCTGAGTCACTCCCTTTCTGCATACCTTCAACATAACTCCATTTCTATATAATCCTTGGCAGACTGGAGTATAGGGGAAACGGGCCTTAGAGATGTGAATTCTGGTCCTACCCCCGCTACAAATGCTCTGGGTGACCAAAGACAAGTTACTTCACTACTCTGAGCCCAAGTTTCTCTATCAACAAGATAAAATTATCTCTAATGTTCCTTCTTAGTCTGAACGTCTGGGATTCTCTTTTGGTAGATTTTTACAGCAAATGGCAGTTCAGCTTACCACTCCTTACTACTGTGACTTTCTCATGCCTTATTTGGCAGAAATAACAATGAATAGTACTTAGCCAACAACACTTATCCCATACCCACCTTGTGAAGAAGAGCTCTCTGGGACAGCTGAGGAGGATCTTGAAGGCAAGGATCTTAAATCCCTTGCTTTAACGAGCTCACTAGCTAGTTGAAGTGATAAATGATAAATACAAAAGACACTAAAGGACTCTTCTAAAGCAAGGATCAAGGAGCACAAGACTGTACATTAGTAACTAACCAAGGTGCCCTGTGTGGAATCAGAATATGTCAAGTGACCAGATTTGTGCAGGATGTGCACTGAATAAGCTTAAAAGGAGGTTTGATAGAGGCAATAGAAAAGGTTTGGCAGAAATGGACTGAGGTATTTTGAGTATTTTCCATGTTAATAATAAGGGAAGCAGGCAACAAGCCAGATGGCAAAGGAGGAGAAGCATATGGCCTGGATAATCCACACTTTGGATGATTGGTCCCTGAATAACTGAGGGTGGGTGGCATTTCACTGGGGGAGTCAGTAACTGTGGATTGTCCAGCACTGCTTTGCATGGATCCCTATTGTCCAGTCTACTTTGGAAACATGGATTAATTCCTTTCCGTCATCACACTCACCCCACCAGACTCTTTTTCTCTTAAAGGATATAAATTGGTTGCTTCACACTAAGTTTGTGTGCTAGCACATGGATGTGCGTGCGTGTGCGCGTGTGTTAGTTTGGGAGCCAGGGGGCAGTGAGATGCGCCACCACCCAACTTTAATCTTCAGGTAGTAAATTCAGACTAGTGAATTCAAAGCCTAGTCAACCACAGAAGCTTAATCTAATCAAGCCTTACCCCTGGAGGGCCCTGAAGGGTTGTCAACCCTGCTTACTTCTCACACCCCCAAAGAGAGTCGGCACCTGTGTTCCCTGGGGACAGCGAGCAGTCCAGCAAGCCTAGGGAACACACGAGGGGTGTCTTCCCGGGACAAGGAGCAAGGCTAATGTTCATGATTTTACAGTTCTTACAAAAGTCTGCCTCTGAGAAGGAGTAAGTCTTCTTTATAAGAATTCAAATACAAGTATTGCTAAAATAATATCAACTGCATTGATCACTTGACATTGAATCCACACTATTAAGTCATAACTACAAAGTCAGAAGAGATCATTTGTCCTGATGAAAGTGAAATTATTTCTCTTCTGCCTATGGGGGAGTTATTTTCTTTGAAAGTACAGCTTTTAAACCTTAACTCACAAAACCAAAACTAAAGTGAACGATGAGACAAGATTAAAATAATTACTGCAGTCAAAAACATCACCATGAATCGTATAATGCACATATACTATTAAAAAGCTTTCCTCAAATGTCACTTTTTCATATTGGAATAATCCCACCACTTAGTATGAGGTTCATTTATGAAGGAAAGACATCTGCTATGATTTACAATACAACTGTGAGCAAAATCTTATTTTTTCCCAGAAATCTCATTAAATTCTCTTTTCCTTCTAATGGTTTGATTAATATGCAAGAAATACAGAAGGCTCTTAAGCCCACAGTAAATTGAATATGTTTAAATATTTTTCAATTATAAGAAAGTCGGGAAAATGACTCCCCACCACTTACCTGAACACAACTCTAGGCTCCCTGGGACCTTCTCTACTGTCTCATGGTTGGGATGTTTATTCACACTTTAAAATTTTACATAGTTGCAACTCTACATACTACTTTTTAGAAACATAAAACTTTCAAACTTAAGTATTTCTTCATGTTCCCCTAGGTCTTCAGTATGAGACTTTTTGAGGGCTGCATATACTCACAGAAGGATGGGTCAACTATTCCTCTACCACCAGACAGCTAGTTTATGCCACATTTTCACAATTCTGCAATTAGTAGCTTCATGAATACAGGTATTTTTTCTTCTTCAGCCTATTTATTTAAGCTAAGTTCCCAGAAACATTAATTGCATCAACATTTTTATAGCTCTAGACATATTTGCCAAATGCTTTTCAAATGTACTATATCAATTTATGACACTATCAGCAATGTAATAATTTATCAGTTACATTGAAGTTTAAATTACTTTTTAATGATTACTGAATATTTTCCCATATGCTTGCTTAACAAATTCGGTGTTCTTTTAGATTGGTCATATCCTTGGGTCATCTACCTACTCGGGTCTTAATAGTTATATAAATTATTATGTTTATTATCTGAATTATTTGTTAACAATGTTTCCCAGTCTGATATTTCCCTACTGGTTTTTTCCTTGCACAAAGATTTTACATTTTTATGTAATTATGACATATAAATCTTTTCTTTTGCTTTTACTATTTCTTATAACCACACAAAATATTCAACAAGACCAGGTTCTTTTCTTCAGTTCTATGAAATATTTAACATACCTGTACATTTTTTCGACATATGGTAGGGTATGGTATGGGTTTATTAACTTTCCCCTAAATTTGTAACCAGTTGTTTGACAACAAATTATCAAGCAATCTTTCATATTGCCCCAGTTGTGTAATCAAAATAATTTTTTCTCAAATTAGAATAAAAAGCCTTTTAAAAGTTCATCACAAAATCTAGCTACAAAGAAACATAACTTCAAAACAGAGCATTTCTTATTTACACACTAAGTACAAAGCAATTGTGTCATGAATTGAATTGTATCTCCCTCATTTCCCCCAAAAGATATATTAAAGTCCTGACCCTCAATACCTCAAAATATGACCTTATTTGGAAATAGAGTCCTTGTAGATGTAATGAGTTAGGTTCAGATGAGGTCACCCTGGAGTAGGGTGGGCCCTTGGTCCCATATGAACGGCCGTGTGGAGACAGACACCCAGGGAGAGCCTCATGAGATTGATCACAAAGGCAGAGACTGAGTAACGCTGCAAACCACAGGATGCCATAGGCTGCCCAGAGGTCAGCAGCAGCTACAGAGAAGCCAGGAGAAATTCCTCTGGAAGTTTCAAATGGAGCATGGCTCTATACCTTGATTTTGGACTGCTAGTCTCCAGAACTGTGAGAGAGTAAATTTCTGTTGTTTTAAGAGACCCAGAATGTGGTACTTCCTCACAGCAGTCTGAGGAAACTATAAATGGTACAGTATAAACAATATGATCAATCCACCTACCACTGATGGAAAATTTGTCTTTCTGGTAGACACTGTAGTTTGGCAAATATCAGTCAGAGTCCTTTTCCTTACTTTGTTCTACCAGATTAATTTTCAGTCTTTCCTGCAGCTCATGGAGGCTGTGTGATGCCAGTTGGGCTAATGAGATATAAACGGAAGATTTGGGGGAAGGACTTTCCTTCCTGATAAATCACAAAGGTTCACAAGGAAAAGACAGTGGCTGAAGGTACAGAGGCCCCCTTGCTGCTGAGAATGAAAGCCACGTGGTAAGGATGGGAGCAGGAATGATGAAGCCTGTGTCACTATGAACTACATCTCTTAACTTGCCTAGATCATTGCTTGTTTGTTTTTCTGTCACTATAGCCAAAAGTTGGGGAAAAGGGAAACCAAACTTACTGTCATTTCAGTTTTATGAACAGTCATGGAGAATTTTACAGCATGAGCCGTGCATCCGTATGTTCCATGTTAAAGGACTTCTGTTCAGCAGACTCCTGTCCTGCCTTCAAGCTCCGGGTGTTTTCTCCTTTGTGAAACCTTCTCTGGCTCCCCAAAATGACTTGCTCGCTTCATTAGTAGAATATATCCATGCTTTGATTTTTTTACCCGAGTCACATCATATTGCAGTTACCTAAACTCCTTCCTCTTTCTGGCTAGAGCAGCATGAACACAGAGCCTCTGTTTTTTCATCTTAGCACTGCTAGCAACCAGTACTATGCCTGGAGCTCACTAGGTACTCAATAAATAACTACTAATGGAACAAAGGAATGAGAAAACTCACTGAACCCCAAGGACAGGAAAGCTGAAATAGGGTCCAAGAGCACCAAGGATGTGCTAGGCTTTTAATTATCAAACCATTTTTTCCCCATTTATTAGAAGCAAAACCAGACAGACATACCCTTAGAATCTTTAAAATGTCATCTCACTCATAAAAGCATTATGACTTAGTAGGATGTGTGTGTGTGTGTGACTTTTATTTCATTAATATTTACAATGTGCTAGGCATCATACTAAACGTCTCACATTAATTATTCCCCCAACAGCCTTCGGAGGCAGTGGTGAATCTAGATGATTTTTTTTTATATAAAAAATGGGCTTATGGTAGTAATCTGGTTAGAAAAAGTATTAGACTTGTCTGAAGGCCATATTCACCTAGATGGTGAATGTTTTTTTGCTGACTATTTATTGGAGTGACCTAGGGAAACAAGCTGATGGAAATTATAGAGGGGGAAGACATTATGTAACCCAAACTCAACTAACTAACCCATGGTGGTAAGTGATGGTGCAGGAGCTGGACTCAGGCAGACTGACAGCCACCTTTTAACTCTTACATATACTGCCTGGAAGTAGGTTGACTCCAAACTCTCACAAGTGATGCTGAAACATCTATTCCCAACAAAGGGGCCGGCCATCATCACCACCAATATATATAACCTCCATATATATAACACGGTTGTGAACAGCCTTTTTAAACCTGGTCTCAACTAAAATGATTCCAGGCCTACTATGTCTGATCTTTTTATTTTCTATGTCTAGTTTTTATAAATATATTAAATTTCTTATAGTTTCAAAGATTCATTTTGTTATTGTAGCCATTGTTCCTATTTCTGCAGTTCAATATATTTTAGAACAAATCTAATCTCTCTTCTAATAGTGGCCCTTCAGATATTCAAAGGATGCCGTCATGTTCTTCTTGGAATAGAATTTGTGGGCTAAGTATCTTAAATGATTCCTCATGAGATTTTATAATTTTGTACTCTTTTGGAAAATTAACAAAAGAATCAGATATTTATTGAAAAAGGCTTAAAATTACATGTAAATGCAAGAGTACGATATAAAAGTCTACCTGTCGCCAAATTCAAGGCCTCAATTCCTAAGCTCTAAATATCATTTTGAGTCAATGTTATTTTCTCCTTTTAATAGATGAGGAATGTAAGACTCTGAGCATTGAAGTGTTCAAGGTCAGATTTTGCTTATAAAATACTGTTCTAAGCTCAAACATAGGCCTATCTGACCCCAAAGCTCCGTCTCTTTCTATCAAGGGAAAGGTGTGATAATCCTCCTGAACCAAAATTCAACGGCAAATATCACGCACTGTTACACTAAGAGGCACGAGGTCAGCAGTGGGATGTGTAGCAGTACATTGAGACAGCCATTAAGTATAAGAGAACAGGAGGAATATTTTGAAAATAATGCTATTTGTAAGAAAAGCAACCAGGAAAAGATATCTTCCCTCACTGCTTTTGATGTGACTCTCACCTTCCAGCTGGGGAAGAACACAGACTCATTGGCCCTCACTCTATTCTCATCTAAAACATTAACCAACCTGGGCAGCACCCGTAGCTCAGTGGGTAGGGCGCCAGCCACATACACTGAGGATGGAGGGTTTGAACCTGGCCTGGGCCAGCTAAACAACAACGACAACTGCAACAACAACAACAACAACAAAAACCCATTAACCAACCTGCTTAGTTTAACACTGAGAGACAACACCCAGCTCTTTGAGAAGCACCAATGGAGCTTCCCCACGAATCTAGTCCCTCTAATGTCTTCAGTGTCTCACTAAGAAAAGTTGGTGCTTGATGCTGGTTTTCCTTTAAAGCAATTTGAATCAGGTGTCTCCCAACATAAATGTAAGGTTACTGATACGTTTCCTGTGGGCAGATTTTCTAGGCTCGCTTAAAGAGAAGGCAGGATAAGTGTTTGCTTATGAAGTGCACAGAAGGAGCGTCACTTACCTAGGCAGTGAAGATTTTTAAATTATCTACTGGGTTTTGCTGCAGCGAGTACTAATTGAGCTTCAGAATCACTGGATGGATTTGTAAGACATTTGGTGATTTTTTTTCCCCCGAGGTTCATACTTTTCTCTAAGGTTGTGAGGGTTAGGGTAAAGGTACAGTAGCCATTCTATGAAGGTGACCTTCGGGACTAGTCTAGAATTTAACATTATTTTTGAAAAAGAAAACACCCCCAAACTTCCGGCAATGCCTAACTTTGCAAAGCCATATAGGCACATAGGAAACCAAGCTGAAATCCGTGCTATTGCCATTCCTATCCAACCTGAGCTGAGCTGTTCCCTTTGATAGATGAAATCCATATTTTCACGCAAACTAGAAATGTTAAACTGTTAATAGCTTCCCCACCACTTGCTTTTTGCTCTGATGCCTCCAGTGATTTCCTCATAATTTAGGCGGAGTAGAATATCACAAGTGGCACTCACCAGCATGAAGCTCTCCGACTGCTGTACAATCAGTTTTCTTCTCAGGCTAGTTCTCAACTGCTTTTTAAAGCATAATAGAAACACTGTTAAACATGCGATGGGAACACAGGTAGGGTTATAATAGTCGTTATAATAGTACGTGTTGCTGTAATGTTTAAAATGCTATATGTAGTGTAACCGAATAGTCCAACACTGTGCAAAGGTAATTTATTTTCCTGGCCCTTCGGGAAGACACCACCCTTCATCACAGTCCGTCTTCCCACCCTTTGGAAGAGGGTATTAGTAGGAGTCCAAATTTTTTTTTTAAACTGATTTTCTACTTTAACTCCTCTTAGCTGTATCATTTTCTAATGGATTTTGTTAATAAGGGCCTTTCCCACTCTCTCTTGGTTTTGTTTAACATTTCTTTTCTGTCCAGCCATTCTACCACTTCTGAAACTCCCTGGAGCCCATAGCCGTGGGGCATTCCTCTCCTGTCCACATCTTCACCCTAGCCTTTGCCTCATGCCTCTCTGCATATAACAACCTCTTCAAGGTTGTCTGAGGCCTGAAAATGCTGCAAGGTGGCACTTTGAGCAAGAGTGAAGCTCTAATAAAGCTGCCAACTTAAAACACTCCACGTGTGTGATGTCAGGACGGCAGGACCAGGGGGTCAAAGTCTCTGTTTCGGCTAATGGTTGGATTGCCCTGGTCTCCTGCTTTCACCCCCATACCCTCTCCTCATCTCCACCACCTTCTGCCTTCTATTCCCGACCTTCTAGTTGCTCCCAAATCCAATCTCAAGCTCATACTCCTACTGGAACGATGTGGTGCTAAGATCGCACAAGATGTAAAAATAACATTAACATTCAGACATGAACTACTTTTATGGATGGAGGGAGAATGTTAGAAAAAAAGCAAGCTTTTCTACATCCTTCAATACAAGTCTGAGAGAACGACAGAGCTCTTGCTACTCCAACTCAGGGCTGAGCTGGTAATTATACATTTCAGAAGAATACCACACACAATTAAAAAAAAAATCCTAAAAAACCCAGGAGCATAAAAATGTGACATGACATGAAGCTTAATATAAAGTTGTTCAATGCACATACAGTAATTGCACCAATTACATTTAAAATATTTATTTGCTTATCCCAAACCCCCGAGATATAAAAGGCTAATTATAAAAAATGACACCAGCGAACAGTTTTACCCAACCTAACCAAAAACAGAATAATATTAATAGTGCAAAGAAATGAAAAGAAACTTCAGTTTAAATTTTGAATTAAAATGTCAACTAAATAAAACAGCAAATTCATCAGCCTTGTTGTTCACATACATGGCTTTAATATTTGAAGCAAATACAAAAGCCTTTTCAGCTTTGATAATCACTTTTGACTCTTTGGAATTGATTGAGAAAGGAAATTGCATCAAAACTTCCATGTGCTGAGATAGGTTACGCTAAATGCACAATTTGGAAACGTGGTAATTTTTTAACACAGCCCCGTTACTGGTTACCACGCCATCTGAGTACCTTGATAAAAAACAACTCATAGACTTGTGTTGTAGGGTTCGCTTGTATTTCCAAGCATAATAGAAAAGGTATGGAATGGGACAGTTCTTTCTGGTACATTTTACACAAAATTGCTTTCATACTTTTTCAGGCCTAAAATTAAAGAATTATACATGATGACACTAAGGGGGCGATTTACCGAAATGACTGACATTCTCCACTGACAGCTCAAGATGGGATTCAGATTCTTCTGCACTAGTACAGTTTGATTTCTCCGAACAATTAAATGATGGCACACAGATGATCATAGTCATGTTAGTTAGAAACATCTCTGCCTACATTTATGCTTTGACTTAAAATGAAGAAATAGGAAGACACTGTCTTTTGTCACAAGGGGTGATCACGACATGAGAGGATTGCTGTAAGTTTCCTCAAAAGGCAGAGGTACTAGTTCATCACCACCACCATTTCAACACTCTTTCACTACCTCTCGTTAGTCTGTCTCATCATAATGTATTCATAGCAATCATCTCTATGCTCTATAGAAATGTTAAATGATCTCAGGTATGATGCCAGCATCTTGTCTTTCCAGACCCATGGGAAAGGTATAGAGTCACAATGATGTTTAAATATAGAAATATTTCTGAATCATATCAGGAGGATTAAAGGTTAGTTTTAAATAGACTTTTTTTCTGAGAAAAATACAGAATATTTCTATAATTCAAAAAATTCCTCCAGAAATATTTTATTCTTTCTCACTAAGCAACAAATAAGAATGAATATGCCTTTCTCTGCTACAATTTTTAAAACAATTTTTGTAAGTTAGCTATTATTTTCTTTAGCTAGACAGCTCTCTCATCTTCACTCATCTAGCTCCTACCCCTCTTTTAAGAACTGCTCAAGCTCTTTAACCTCCCTTTAGATCTCCCTCACTTTCCCAACCCAATCTTCTTTTCCTTTAAATATTCAATATAGTCCACTTCTTGTCCTATCATAGACTGTAATTTCATATATTCTCATATTATTTATTATCTCACGGTGTATCTTTGATGTTCTAATACATTGAAAACATTTGAGTTCCCGTATCTCTCACCCTCTCCTTCCTTACATAGTGCTCCCACATCTACTTGACGGATTGAAATACCCTGTTTTCACTGGTGTTTCCTAAGGAACATTAAATAGGCTAAATTTTACATATGAAATGAAAGAGCTGCTTTCAACATACTGATAGGAAATAATTTATCAATGGTTAGGAGTTTTTTGAAAAATATAATGGATGCTAAACAAAAATAAGGTAGAAAGACATGCTGATCGACACGTATTTTCACACTCACTGGCAGGGTTCTACGTCCATGTTCTCTCTTAGTCTGTCTCCCGGCCCATGCTACTGTCAGTGCTTGGGATTAGATATTTTTAATGATCCATTAGGATTACAGCCATGCCGTGGACCCAGCAGACACTCAACATGAGCCTTTGCTAGATTGTGAGTAATTGTATGTTCTATGTTTACTCAGACAAAAAAAAAAAAAAAGGTTAACTCTTTCATGCTCTGGATGAAGCCCTTCACCAACCCTCCTTGAGCCTCAGAGCAGGTGGACCACTTCCTTTTGTGTTCTGAGAAGAACAGACCCATGGTACCCCCTCCCCACCAACCCCACAATGATCTTCCAGAGTAGTTCAGACATATTCAGTGGGCTTGCCAACACCCCAGCAAGGGCATGCTCTATCTTACAAATAGGAGGATGTGTGTAGAGAGGTCAGCTACTTCTCACCAAGTCACATGGTCACAGACGCACAATGCAGAGAAGCATTGTGACAACTAGTCTTCTTTTCAAATACCTGGATCAAGTTCATTTCCTAAATTATAATAAATGTGGATAAAAGACCTATATCCTTTTCAGACACAGGAAACAGTGAAGGTAGAGACTCAGCTTAGACTCCACACAGCTGCCTGTGGCACCAGTGCCCCTAGGAAGCACTCGAAACACTTTTAGAGGGCACTCTATTTCTTCCTACCAGATGAGCCTCTATTTCTTTTATGCTCTTATTTTCTCTCTGCCTGCTCTTTGCTCATCCTAGGTTTGTTCCCATCTATTCCTGAGGTCCACCTGTACCATCCAGGGCATTATTCAGACCAGCAATCATGATGATTTTTAGCTAACAACAGTCAAAGTATCTGCCTTTACAAATATTTCCCAGTAATTATCCATTAATTATTTTTGTATAGGAGGCAGAAAAAATACAAAATAGCTTCTCTTTACCATGATGCTCTGTCCACATGATAAAATACAAACTATTAAAGTAAGAGGTCTGGAAACAACACAAGCCTTTATGAAGAGGAGGCCAAAGAAGTCTTTCACCCAAGTTTCAGGGTGCCAGGTGGCAAGATAGGTGAGGATAGCTCAGTAGATGCCAGGAAATGTGATAGTTAAAGGTTAGCACAAAGATGGCATTTGCCTTCTGAAGTCTTGGCTCATGTCGGAGATCAGATACAAATATAGTATTTCAAAAATTCTGAACAATGGAACTTGACCCTGGGACAGCAACAACTAATGATTGTCAGATGTGTGTGAGTCTACTGCCTCAGGTGTGGGGTTCTTTTCGCAAGATGAGGGCTGTGTTGTCATCTCACCTGGGGCAATTGCTGCTCCTAATAGACAGAAATGCACGTTTGCCCAAGTCAGGAACCAGACTGAATGGCCTCATATAACCATCTTCCTCTATAATTCTTTGAGAGAAGCTTAAAAGCATGAACATTACAAAAAGAAAAGGCAAGCACGGGTTACCTACACTAGAATCCAGACAAATTAGAAATCATAATAGAGAAATAACTACTGCCTTACACTTGAATGTGTTCTTACTGGAGAAAAAGCTGACATTTAAGAAGATACTTATATTTTCACATATAACTTGATTCTTAGGGCTTAGAAGACAACATGTGAGATGAAGGGGGTAATGATTTATAAAAATTTATTCTCAGTGTGTTTGAAGATCAAAAATGATATGCTCATCAAATCTATGACATAAAAAGGGGGGAAGCACCAATGCATGAAGCTGGAACAAGTGGCCTTGGTCACTCTCTACCTTGGTCACTCTTCTACACAGCCCAGGAAGAACTTGTGGAACTCATTACTTCCAAGAGGGGCATGCTCTGTATGCCATACTTGCTGGTGATATTGTTAGGGACAAAACCTGGGTGGAATAATGACAGTCATCGAAATAGTCATAGTAGTACTGATAGCAGCAGCAACTAACTTTTACTAAGATTTAAGCATGTGTGGCATGCTTTACTTATATTATGTTTTTATTCCATTCTCACACTTGAATGAGACAGGTATCTCTGTTATATGTTTGCAGAAACTGAAGTCTACAGAGGTTAGTTAACTTGCCCAAGTCATAGAGCTAGTGACTGGAAAAGCCAGCCAACATAATCCAACACCCAGGCTCTTATTAGTGTGACCCTGTGTGTATTCACAGATGTTCCTATGTTTTGGACCTGGAGGCTAAGCAGGCAGAAGAGTTCAGGCTCTCCCATACGTAAAATGGTAACATTCAAAACAAAACTCTACATAAATGTGGAATGAAAATCATAGGAGATACTTCTTTGTATTGCATTGGTAAAAATGGTATTTGTAAAATATTAAGAACTACTGTTCATTTTGCTTATGATGCTTCCATTTAGAGTGCTTTTTTATTCCATTTTTACCAAAAGTCTTATTATTGATAGTCATCTTCCAGTCTGGTGACACATCAATAGTAAAATAACTTAAATTGTCTGCTGCTTAAAATGACTATTCAGAGCCTGGGTGTTAAGTGGAGGGATGTGTGTTCCACAAGGAAAACTCAGTTTTCAAACAGGAGGGAAATAGACGCTCACTGGGTACTTGGTAGATGCCTCTTCAGGGCAAAAAACCAAGACAATAAATCTACATGTGTTCCCTGGGTCAACCAGGTTGGGGTGGTGGGGGGGGGGAGCAGCTGTTCAGATAATCCAAAATATGAACTGATTCCAAGTATTTATAAATGCATTGTGTGCTTTTAAGTTACTCTGGTGACCTTACATAATTCATAAAATTAACTTGTATTTCCAAAGCACTCAATCAACCTCTATTAAAGGGAGGACCCTGAGAAACAGACTGAACAGAACAAAATATTCCAGGTTTGATATGCTCCCCAATGTCCTCAAAATACCCACTATCCAAATATCCAACCACAGAAGACAGGAGTAGGGGCCAAAAGTTGTCTTGATGACATGTATGTCATGTGTAAAGCATACATGTATGCTTGTTTTATGTATCTGAGCCACCCTATGCTCAGTGCTTTGACAGCTATAAATCTATAATAAATGAATTGATCTATACTAAATATTTATTATAACCCATTACAACTTTATGAGGTAGGTACTATAATTATCAAATGGAGACGCTGAAGTATAGAGGTGAAGTCATTTGTCCAAGCTTCCTAGAAAGTGACAGAGTTGCAATTTGAACCCCTACCGTCTGGCTCTGAGATCTGTGCTCTTAACCACTACTAAACTGTCCACAAGGGCTGAATATAAGGCCTGGCAAGACTGGAAGATGTTATTATGCTGTTTGTGCACCAGGCAATCCATAATTTAGCTACATCCTCTACCTTGATATAAACTGGAAGTTCAGGTGAACACAATAGTTTACCCACCCACGAGTCACATCAGTCAGACATCCTCATGTGAATTAACGTTGTCAACATTCCAAGTTAGCTCTGTGAATGCATGCAGCCCAACCAGCTCTGATTGGAATAGTTCTTAAATATTAAAGAACCAGTTTGGGTTTGTTTTCTTGTGTTATTTTCTCCCTGTCAAAAAGCCAAAGGAAATCAATGCATTTCAGGGTGCAAAGATCAAACCTGCTGTGGGACGGACTATTTGGGGAGCTAACCTGGCATTTCAAACAACCCACAGATAATCTTCTCCCTCACTTGAGGGCTTGATCTTGCCAGTTGGCTACAAGTGTGTCTGTTCCATCCTTCTGCCAGCTAAGATAGCAAAACTAGCAGTCCAGGGCCTCCATCACCAACCACATGTGCTGGAGCAGGCCAAGGTCACAGAACATCAGAAGTGATTAATCAGATGGTATCTGAAAGAGTAGAACGGGTCCCCCACTTGTCTATTTTTCGCGTGAACCAAATAGCATTCCTCTGGGGAGACCTATACAGCTGTCAACCAGGCAGTAAAGATGCCGTGTAAAAATATTTTATTTATAAAAGAAAACAAACCCCAAATTATATTGCACTCTACAATTTTAACTTAGAGAAGTATTTCCTGTGCTTTGAGAGGGCTTGACTCCATTTGAAAGATAACAGATATTCTGTGAGGAATTAAAAGAAACACACAATTTTTTGTGTTGAGGTCTCACTAGGAGAGTTTTCATGTGAAGCAGATGGCAGGGTTTTTAGACTTCTCAGTAATTTTTCATGACACTTGGAAGTTTCTTTCCTTTATGCTTTTAACCTGTACTAATGAGTGCAATAGAGGAAAGGAAGCTGCTTTTAGATTTCATCTGGGGGAAGTTCATATTCTCTTGAAATCTTGGGAAAAACACCCTTTTTCAAATAGAGATTAAAATATATTGACTGATGGTGTGACTCTCATAACAATACCCAGGATACTGAAAGAAACAGAAGAGAAATAGCTGTCAAAGACATGGTTTCTTCCTTCCACGAGATGAAACCATAATAGAAAGGAAAATACATATAATTTTGCAAGCAAAACATAAATACATATATACATTTAAGAACACATTGATTTGGTGGCTTTTCAAATACAAAAACAACAAAAAAACCTCTGTAGGTACAGGGAAGACCTAGTATTATTTTAAACAACCACTGTCATATTGGGTTTAACATTGCAGTCAAATCTTATATAGGAAGAGACTCACGATTCCTTTTTTTTTTTTAATTAAATCATAGCTGTACATTAATGCAATCATGGGGTACATGTGCTGGTTTTACATACAGTTTGAAATGCTTTCATCAACCGGTTGAAGCAGTGAGCCCACTGGATACCTCAGAAAAAATTTAAAACAATTGTACATTTAAAAAAAAAATTTAGGCTTGGTGCCTGTGGCTCAATCGGCTAAGGTGCCAGCCACGTACACCTAAGGTGGCAAGTTCGAATCCCCAGCCCAGGCCCACCAAACAACAATGATGGCTGCAACCAAAAAAAAAAAAAAATGGCCGGGCGTTGTGGTGGGTGCCTGTGGTCCCAGCTACTTGGGAGGCGGAGATAGGAGAGTCGCTTGAGCCCAGGAGTTGGAGGTTGCTATGAGCTGTGATGCCATGGCACTCTACCCAGGGGGACAGCTTGAGGCTCCATCTCAAAAAAAAAAAAAACTTAAAGGCAAATTTGCTATTGTTGGCTGAAGTTAATGGGTAGGGGGTAGAGTAAAGGCTAGTTTCCTAATAAAAATGGAGACCTAAATAAGTTCTTTAAAATTAAACTAACATTGGGAAAATTCTGATTTAAGAAATGAATAGTAAAAAACTAAAGTAGCATTCAATGAGAAACAGAATTCTTCTGACTGACTAATCAGGACTTTAATATGATAATCTGGTGTTTATCTGTGCTTTGCTGGTGCAACTGCAGTTTTCTCAGCTGTTATTCAAAAGCTGTAAAATAAAGAAAACCTAATTGCCTCCAGGAGGAAAGTATTACTACCGAAATAACTTAAGCAAACACATTCTGAACTGGCAAAGTATTCAAAAATAATTTGAACTGAAAACTAAATGACAGCTAAATGACTGCCATTAACCATTCTACAGGTGCCCCTGGCCACCGCCCATTTGGGTTTTAGAGAACACCCACCAGCCTTAGGACAGGTTTCAACAGCAGCGTGTCAAAGACTTGGGTAACTCGATTTTTCCCTCCTACCTGCTACCATGCCTGTCAACTTTGAGTGCTGCTCTATCTACTGCTAGATGAACTCAGATTAAAGAACGTTCTCAGCTTGTGATGTGATGTGATGTTATCTCAGTTATTTGAGACAGGTTAGGTACAGTGGAGCAGGAAAAAGGTGCACTTGCTACGAAGCAATTATAATATTTATTCAGGGAGCAAAATCAAAGCTGGAGAAAAGCAAAAGGCAAAAGCAAAGCGAACTCTCTGCTATGTGACAAAACTAAGCTTTCTGGGTACAGTTTTCTAGTTCATACACAGAGTCTCTATATCTTTGCTTTTAAACTGCAACAAAGGCATATATATAAAATATATATATACACACACACACATATATATGTGCACACACACATATATAAAGATATGGTTAATACATTCTCCTATAATGTGGAAAGAACTCTTTCCTTTATTCTACAAGAGAATATTTTTAAAATCATATATAGAACTGCTGGGAATTCAGAAATAAGTAATAGAAATGTTTTACGTAGAGGGGAAATTTGGGGCAGACTATTCGCAAACCGTCTTTCTTTCAGCCTTTTCGTGTACCATTCCAGTCAGGTTCCCAGCTGCACCTAAGTTACCCTGGTAACCGCCTCAGTGTCTGCACATACTCCGCTGAGCTGAAGCAAGCTGCCTTTTCAGTCACTGAGGTTTTCCTCAGGGCTGGTTCTTTACATCCACTCTCCAAACTCTTGCACATCTGGATCTTAACTGTGGTATTCTGTCGTCTTTGGAAGCACCTGGTCCTAATTCTGGTCATTTTGTTTTCCTGCTTCCTAGCCTTCTAAACCACCCAGGCTCTCGCTTGGCCTGGTAATCTTCGACTGCCCCAGTCCCACTTGCCCACTAGCCTAGTACCTGTGATCTCTAGGACTCTAATACTGCCCATTCTGCTTCGTTGGTCCAACTTCTTGTCTAGCATACCTAGCCTTTACTTTTCCACTTCTAGGCATAATACAGATCAATCAAAAAGTAATTTGCCAAAGTTTATTTAGGACAACAATTTGTGTCAGATTTATCACTTCCACTTGACAAGCACTGACTTACACAAATCAACTTTTTGTCTTTTTGATTTAAAAAAAAAAAGCATAGGATATCTATGAAAACAGAGACCTATCCCACTCTATATCAACATAGGAAACATCAGTTAGACTGTGTTTGCTGTGACTCTGGCTTATTCAGTGATGCATGTCACAAAGTCAGTTCCACTGCAGGGAATGAATACCAGTTCCACAATGAATATTCTACTATTTTAAATAACTTGGTTAGTCTAGTGTTTTGCATCTTGACGATACAACAGATGACAACACTAGGTTAGATTTCTAACCTCTTCTAAGGAGCAGCCCTAAGTATACATATAACCTAGGGACTGGAAGGAATTTTATATGTAGTATTAGTCTAGCTTCTCCTCTGCCTACAAAAGCATTATTCAGCATGACCAGAATAAAATTCCCTATAATCTCAGCATTTTGGGAGGTTGAGGCAGAAGGACTGCTTGAGGTCAGTTCAACACCAGCCTGAGCAACAAAGTGAGACCCCCATCTCTACAAATAATTAAAAAAATTAGTTGAGCATGGTGGCACATGCCTGTGTAGTCTTAGCTACTCATAAGTCTTCAGCAGGAGGGTCTCTTGAACCCGGGAGTTTGAGGGTGCTGTGAGTTATGACTGCCCTACTGCACTCTAGCCTGGGTGACAGAGCAAGATCCCATCTTTGAGTGGGGGGGAAAAATAAGAAGTCATATTCCGAATCTTTGTAAAACAGAATTCAAGCTTTCCTTTTCTTGCTAGTCTACAGAGCAAGGTATGTGAACCCAGGGTGTGCAAGAAGCAGCATGGAATACAAGAAGAAAATACTAGAATGTCTATTCATCTTTACATTACTTACATGTTTGGGGATACATAAGACAATGTATGTAGTAGATAAACATAGTATTATACATACAGAGTTTGTTAATTAGTGAAGATAAAGATATTGAGGCAACACACAATTTTTTTTTTTACAGATAGAATGTACAATCCAAAAAGTTTGGAGGCCAGTGGCCTTCAGGACAATGACTAACTCCTTCTGGTAGACTTAAAAGTAGCTCATCATCTGCTTTTGACTTGCCGTTTCTGCTTCCATGCCCCCAAATATGATTCTTATCTAGGCACTCCATGCTCCTTCCATACTGAACTGCTAGACTATGCTGCATGAAGGCAGAAATCACGATCATCTTATTCACTCTTCGGATAGCAAACATTCGGCACAGCATCTTATAGACACTAAAGACGTATTTATTAACTGAATGATTAGTTAATGAAACCAGCTTTATAAAGACATTGTGCTGTGTCATACTCCTGTACCTTTCCATTTATAGCCTTCTGTGCTTGCAATGGCCTTTTTGCCAGCCCTTAACCTGGAGAATTCCTGTAAACTTAGAGGAATTTCTTCATCAGTACCTCTATCCTTACACTGTATAGTTCCTTGGGTCCTCTTTTGGGCTTCCATACACCTGTCTAATTATTTACATTGTATATTGATCCTCTCTAATAGACTGTGAGATTCCTTGAAGACAGAAAAAAAGATTTATTCCTTTGTATCCCCATGTCCTGACATGGTACCTAGCACATTGTGGGTACTCATTAAATCACTGGGATGATGTATAAGCGCATTTCCAAACAATAAACTATTAATATAAAAGACATTTGAATGCTCCTGCTTCTAGTGATAACTAAAAATTTGTACCAGACTTGACCACTAACTATATAAACAACCAGAAAACTGGACAAAATCTAAGAAATCACTGTTTTTAGTTATTGGACAACAGGCACCTGGGACTGTGATCTCCAAGAAAAAGGAAACAAATGAAGTGATTCTTAGGCTCATGCCAGAAAGAACCTGGATGAGTCATTAAATTGAGGAGGTAGAGATGGAATTAGGTAAGGCTCAGGGGGCTGTGGCTGAGGCTAAGGGGGCTGGAATTTTCAGGGCTAAATCCCAGAGAGGAGGGAGAGATGCATAAGGGAAGCTTCAGAAATTTACATAGAGTTGCCCTTGAATCTTGGCCTGAGCACCAAGCTGTGCATCCAGAGGTCCCATGATAGTAGCAAAAAAATACCAGACTGGAAGATATTCCAGTTCCATCTAGCCACCGTGGAAAGATATCATTAAATAGGTATTTAGTGAAATCCCCAAAAGGCAAGATCTTAATAGTAAGGTTAAACTAGCCATAAAGTAAAGGTTACTCTAGACATACCACCCAAAACCTAAAAAAGACCCCCAAAACCCAAAAGTAAGCCTTGAAAGAGTCAAGCTGATCCCTAAGTAGCTTAATTGGCTTCCAAAACAAACAAAAAAAAATTCAGACCCTAATAATGTAATGTTCATAGTATCTTGCATCCTAAAAGACTATCAAAGCAGGTGGCATCTATGGTCCCATATACTGAGGGTGGCAGGTTCAAACCTGGCCTCAGTCAGCTAAAACAGCAGTGGCAACTGCAACAACAAAAGAAATAGCTGGGTGTTTGGCAGGTGCCTGTAATCCTAGCTCAGGCATCCTCAAACTATGGCCTGTAGGCCACATGTGGCCAGCCTAGGACATTTATCCAGCTCGCCAGGTGTTTTTGCCACCACTACCTGTCCTGCTTAGCAGCCGACTCATCCTAGGGCCCCCAGTCCGGCCCTCCAATGGTCTGAGGGACAGTGAACTGGCCCCTGTTTAAGTTTGACTAGCTACTCAGGAGGCTGAAGCAAGAGAATCACTTAAGCCCAACAGTTGGAAGTTGCTGTGAGCTATGACACCACAGTACTCTACCAAGGGTGACAGAGTGAGACTCTGTCTCAAAAAAAAAAGAAAGAAAGACTTTCAAAGCAGGAAAAAAACTATGGTAAAAAATGAGAAGAAAATTATCTATAGAATCAGCCCTAGAAATGACAATAGATGATAGGTTTAGCAAAAAAAGGAGTTATAAAAAGATATTACAAACATATTCAAAGATTACAGAAAAACACAAACATAATGAGGAAAGAAATGGACGCTATCAAAAAAAGAAGCAAATGAACTCTTGGAACCAAAAATACAAAATATCTGAAATTTAAAAATTTGATGGATATGCTTAATATCAAATTAGTTAGGGCAGATGAAAAGACTGGTAACAGAAACTAACCAAGAGAAAGGAGTGAGGAAAAACAAAACACACACACACAACCCTACACATAGTCTCAGGGACATGTAGGAAAATATCAAACTTTCTCACACGCACGTAATTGGAAGCTCAAAAGACGGGGGAGAGAAAAGGTGCAGAGATGTAGTCAAAGAGATGAGCCTAAAACTTGATGAAAATTATAAGCAAAAAGACCCATGAGGCCAGCAAACCCTAACCAGGTTAAATACAAAGAAAACATTAAGGCACATAATATTCAAATTGGTGAAAACCAATGATAAGGAGAAAATCTTAAAATCAGTCTCCTCAAGACATAGCATATTCAAAATAAAAAAATATGAATACATTTGAGCGCTTATCAGAAAGAGTAGAAGCCACAGGACAAGGGAATGAAATTTTTCCAGTATTAAAGAAAAAAGAATGGACCTAAAATTTAACAGCCAAGTTAAAACAAGTATTAGAGATTTTTGTTAAGTAGATTGAAGGTTCTCAAAAAAAAGTCAAGAAAAACTATGTGAATGAAAGCTGTGTTAATCTGCTTCACCTTTGTAATCATTTTATTATTTTTATGTATCCCATAACATCATGTTATAAACCTCAAATATATGCAATAAAATTTATTTTTAAAAAACTATCACCTCAAAAATTTATACAGAGAAAACTGATTTTAAAAATGCCATTAACCTAAAATTCTATGTTCACTGGAAAGATAATTCAATGATGAAGAAAAAAATAGATGAAAGATGAAAGAAGTCATTGCCAACAGACCTGAATACTAAGAAATGATGAAAGAAGATCTTCAAAGTCAATGGAAAATGATACTACATAGAAACTTGGATATACAAAAATGAATGAAGAATGGAAATGGTAAATATATGAGTTGTTTTTAAATTACTTTAAAAGATAATAAGCTATAGAAAGCAAAAATAATACCAACATATTATAAGTTTATGGCATCTGTAGAAGCAAAATGAATGACAATAACAGCCTCTCCTTTAAAACATTAAACAAAGAAATACAGCCACTAAACCAATAGTAGAGAGAAATGGAATAATAAAATATAATTAATACAAAAGAAGGCATGAAAGGAAAAAAGAACAATGAACAAATGAGACAAATAGAAAACAAATAGCAAGACAGATTAAGTGCAACTATATCAATAATTAAATGGTGTCCAGTTAAAAAGCAAAGCTTGTCAGATGAGCTCAAAATCCAAGACCCAATAATACAGCTGTCTACAAGAAATGCATATGAAATATGACAAGAGAAGTAAAACATTAATGGATGGGAAGAGGTATATACCACATGCACACTAATCATGAGAAAGTTGAGTTCTTATATTAACATCAGACAAAATAGACTTCAAACAAGGAATATTACCAAGAATAAAGAGACATTTCACAATCGAAAGGAAATTCATCAAAATTAATAATAATCTTAAGTGTATATGTAACAAATATGAGCTTCAAAATACACAAAGCAGAAAATGATGGACATGAACAGAAAAAAAGACATACACGTACTTATGATAGAATACTTATGATAGAAGATTTCATGATCCTGTGTCAGTAACTGACAGAGTGAGTAGATACAAAGTATACACAGGGTCAGGCAAAGTAACAGCCCTCTGTGCTTCAGTGTGATACTTTTATGTTACAGAATTACCTGCTTATGATTTTGTAATGAAGATTGATATACAGTACTAGCTCATAAAAAGGGGACATTATTTTACCATTATTTTTAATTGCATTATTTACATTATTTGCAAATTATTTCAATTCTGGGCAGTGCCTGTGGCTCAAATAAGTGGGGCGCCAGCCCCATATACTGGAGGTGGTGGTTTCAAACCCAGCCTCGGCCAAAAAAAAAAAAACTACAAAAAAAAATTTCAATTCTGTAACACAACAATATCATACTTAAGCATGAAAGGGCATTCACTTCTGCTAGACCCTGTAGAATAAGAGAATAACACTATTAAACAACTTGAATTAACCAATATTTATATTTATAGAACAGTATATCAAACAAGGGCAGAATATACTTTTTTTTTCCATGTGTACTTGAAACATTCACCAAGATAAACTATATGATGGACCATATAACAAGTCTCCATGAATGTAAAAGATTGACATGATCCAGAATCCATTCCCTGACCTAAACTTAAGTTAGAAATAGTAACAATGAGATGTCTTGAAAATCCCTAAATATTTGGGATAACCTGTAATAGTTAAATACCATAATGCTAAATAATCCATAGGTCAAAGAATAAATCACAAGAAAAATTTAATTTTGGGCTCGGCACCTGTGACTCAAGTGGCTAAGGCACCAGCCACATACACCTAAGGTGGCGGGTTCAAATCCAAAACAACAATGACAGCTGCAACCAAAAAATAGCCAGCGTTGTGGCGGGCGCCTGTGGTTCCAGCTACTTGGGAGGCTGAGGCAGGAAACTTGCTTGAGCCTAGGAGTTAGAGGTTGCTGTGAGCTGTTATGTCACAGCACTCTACCCAGGGAGATAGCTTGAGGCTCTGTCTCTAAAAAAAAAAAGAAAAAGAAAAATTTAATTTTATATGTGGATTAGGAGACAGACTTGCAGCTTGGACTGTTTACATTAGAAAAAAGAAAGGTCTAAAATCAATGACCTAAGTTTCCACTTTGAGAAGTTAGAAAAATCTACATAAAATCCAAAATAATTAGAAATAAGGAAAGAAAAAAGATAAATGGAGAAAGTAATGAAATAGAAAACAGATAAACAAAGAAAAAAATCAATGAAATCAAAAGCTAGGTCTTTGAGAAGATCAATGAAATTGATAAACCTCTAGCTAGACTGCTTAGGAAGAAAAAGAGAGAGGAAAATACAAATTAATACCATAGGGAAGGACATAGAAAACATAGCTATGGATCCTATATCCATTAAAAGAATAATTAGAGACTATTATAAATAAGTTTATGCTAGTAAATTTGAAAAATTACACGAAATAGACAAATTCTGTGAAAGACATAACATTGTCAAAACTGATATAAGAAGTAAAAAATTCGGGCCGGGTTTTTAGCTCTTGCCTGTAATCCTAGCACTCTGGGAGGCCAACGTGGGTGGATTGCTTGAGCTTAGTAGTTAGAGACAAGCCTGAGCAAGAGTGAGACCCCATCTCTAAAAAGTAGCCAGGCATTGTGGGGGCACGTGTAGTCCCAGCTATTCGGGAGGTTGAGGCAAGATCACTTGAGCCCAAGAGTTTGAGGTTGCTGTGAGTTATGATGTCATAGCACTTGACTGAGGGCAACAAAGAGAGATTCTGTCATAAAAATAAAAAATTAAAAAATTAAAAATCTGAAGTGCCCTATGTCTATATAATTGAGTCTGCAAACAAAAATATTTTCCATATACATAATCCAGGTTGAGATGGCTTCACTATTTAATGCTATCAGGCATCTAAGGAAGAATAACTAACAGTCTTACACAAATTCCTTCAGAAAAGAGAAGGGAAAAGAACATTTGCCGATATATTTTAAGAAACTAGCAATACCCTGATAGCAAAACCAAAGAAACTGTAATAAAACTTCACAAAGAAGATAAAAATTATGAATAGTTTGAACATAGACCATGCAATCCTTAACTATATAATTCTAAACAAAACGGCAAATGAAATCCAGCAAGGTCAAAAAAGATAATACCTTCTGACAAAATTAGGTTTAATTTCTATTTTATAAGGTTGAATTAACATTAGAAAAATCGATGTAATTTACCACATCAACATGTATTAGCATTTATTTTTTTCTCTACTTGCTTTCTCTAGAATTTGGAAACTTTTTGTAAGTAGTCTTAGTGCATGGCAATATAGTTATTTACAAAAGTTCAATAAGCATCTGTTTTTTGAAGGAGAAAAATTCTATAATATTTTTTCATGTGTTCATTGGCCAACATCAGTTATCATCAAGAAATGCAAATTTACCATTCAATAAAATTTAAAAAAAAAAGAAATGCAAATTTAAGTCAAAATAAGATACCATTGTAAGGCCAATACAATGGCTAAATTAAAAACGCTAACCATATCAAGTGTTTGCAAGGATGTAAAACAACTTAAATGTTCATGTATTGATAGTGAGGATGTAAAATGCAATCACCTTGGAAAACAGTTGGGCACTTTTTAAAAAGTTAAACATACAACATAGACAGGGTGGCCATAAAGTTCGTGCTCAATTTAAAATAGTGTGCAATGAAAAATCTAAGAACATTACATATTATCATAAGCAGCCCTAAAGGTGAGAAGTATAATCATTGTCATTTTACAGACGAGAACACTGATGCACCAGAGGAGTTAAATAACTTGCCCGATGATATGTAGCTAGAAGGGGTAGACCTGAACTCTAAGCAGGCAATCTGGTCGCAGAATCCATGGTTAGTGTCTTAAACATTAACCTTGCTGGAAGAAAGAACCTGTTCCTTTCAAAACAGAGGTCAGTCATTGAAGATATATTTAACTATGGAGGAAGGAAGAAAATTTGAAATAACTCATGACCGTTGTCCTTTTTTAGAGAAACATAAATTGAAGTCATGTGTTATACCTGATGATACTGGCTGGAGGCAAGGTTGGGAAGTTGAGAAAAGAGAAATGGATCTGAAATAGCTCCTGGGGGAGAATGCGTGAAATGACCTCCAGTTGGTACCAAGGGGCCACCTGAATCTGAAAATCATAAATGTGTAATGGTGCCATCAACAGTTACACATTTTTCTTCAATAGCATTTGACAGCGCAGGGGCAGAAAAAACAAATTTTAGCTTCTTATGGGGCTGGTGATAGGATGAGTAAGCATAAAGAGGGTTGAGAGGGAAGAGAATTAAAGGTGACAATGTGGTTGAGATGAGGTCCTGGCTAGGCAGGGTGAAAGGAGTCAAAAAGAGGATAATTTTGTTAATAGTTTTGAGGGGGAAAATACATGTGTTTAGACATTTTAACCATTCATAATTCTGGATAACAAAAAATAACATCTGAATACTCACTCTATCTTTGATGATATTAAGGAATTATTATTAAATTTTTTTAGGTGTGTTAATGGTTACGTTATCTTTTAGAAACAGATATCGAAATATTTATGAATAAAATTATATGATGATCTTGGGTTTACTTCAAAATAAGAGTAGAAGTGAATGACTGGGTGAGGATTACGCGGGAGTTCTGATTAAACAGGTCTTCCTTAAAAAGCATCTAGAAGAATCCATTTGAAAACATGATCCTAATGTTGAAAGATTTATTTACTACATATGATAATTACTATCCAGAGTGTTATACAGGTATGAAACCGTAGGGCCAGATTTCTAACTCTAATGCTAAATACATACACCAAAGATGCTCTGCTTATAAATCAAGCTCTTCAAAAACCACCTGGATGGAAGTGGAACACATTACTCTTAGTAGAGCATCACAAGAATGGAGGAGCATGAATCCTATGTACTCGATTTTGATACGAGGACAATTAATGACCTAGTACACAGTGAGGGGTGGGGGAAGAGGAAAGCAGAGAGAGAGAGAGAAGGAGGAACTGGTGGAGGGGGAAGAGCAGAGAGTGGCAAGGAGGGAGGGGGTGGGAGAAGGAATCCCTAGTGGTTCCCAGACTATTATGAGAAGTAGATTTGAAGAGAGAGAGGACACACCTTTGTGACATACCTTTTGAGGGCAAGACACAAGTATAAGAGGGACTTTACTTAACAAACGCAATCAGTGTAACCTGATTTCTTGTACCCTCAATGAATCCCCAACAATAAAAAAACAAAACAAACTTCACCTTGGTTTGGCCCTTGTAGCTCAAGTTGTTAGGGCACTGGCCACATGCACCAGAGCTGGCGGGTTCACATGGCCCAGGCCTGCTAAACAACAATGAGAACTGCAACAACAAAAGAAATAGCCAGGCATTGTGACCAGCACTTGTAGTCCTAGCTACTTGGGAGGTTGAGGCAAGAGAATCACTTAAGCCCAAAAGTTTGAGGTTGCTGTGAGCAGTGATACCATAGCACTCTACTGAGAGTGACATAGTAAGACTCTATCTCAAAAAAAAAAAAAAAACAAAACACTTCACCATTCTAGGTCACCAAAGAACAAGCTACAAAATTTCAAATTAGCAATAAGTACTCTCTACTAATCTAAAAGAATTTATACAGATAAAATATTTCATTTTCACCCCTTTGGCAGAGTCTTTAATTGCCAAGTAATAGCACTAGCATGTAACTGTAGAAAGTACAGAACTTTGTTACATGAATTATTCATACATAAATACACACATCCCCATGTTCTGTGTCTGCAGGTGCATATACACACCTATGTAAATACAATCAGCTAAAAATCGTCTCACTTATAAAAATGCAAAAGAGTTAGGTTAAGTTATATACCTGGCAACTCTGCTAGACATCAAAAACTTTAAATCTGGTAGTTTAAAATCTCAATTATCTCTATAAGATAGAAGTACACTAATAACAACTTTCCGAGGTTGGTAGATGTTAAGGTTATTCAGTAATCTTTCAGGGTAAATGTCGACTTGAGTAGTAGTATTTTCAATACCTTGAATAAGTATCCTAAGTAACTTTTTCAAGGTTAAAAATGAAGCTTCTCAGCTATCCATCATTTAATGCAGTCTTAATTATGCTAGTATTATATCCATGTTTTTATCCTTCTGTTTATATCCCTTCCATTAAAAGTCACCTCAGTCCTCTTGGATCAAAGGTCACAGAGTGGAAACAACAGGGCTCGTCCTAGTCCCTGGTGGTTCCCAGACTACTGTGAGAAGTACATCTGAATCTACAAGAGTCTAGGAGAGAAACTTGACATCCAAAAGGCTCTTTAACTTTACATAAATGAAGTTATCAACAATTACCTGAAACACTATCATCAATTATAAATGAAATAGAATAAAAGGGACTTGTACAAAATAACTGCTTAGAGAAGCAAAAAAAAAAAAAAAAAAAAGTAGGTAGAAGCACCGAGAGCCTTACTGCTGAACTCTGCAGAAGGCGCCTTCAAATAAATATTTCAAACCTTCATATGAATATTTTAAGCATGACAACTACACATAAACACACAGCCAAAGTGCTCAAATCCACTCAAGAAAGACTATTAAGTCATCAACTTGCTCCTGACAGGATCCACTGAATATGGCAACAGTGAGAAGTCAGGAGACAGTTGGAATCATTTCAAGACTGCTAATTTAACTTGTCTTAAAACCAACCAATGCTCAACGTGTCATCATCAATGTCATCTCATCGCAGTCTGAAAAGCCTTCGACCTAAAGCAAAAAGGTCCCCAAGTGCCACCCTTCTTGTCTACTGGTTGAAAATCTAATTGGTTCTGCTGACAGGCTTGGGAATTGGTAGGAAGGCTGTTCAGTTAATCTCCAAGGGCCAGCAAAGAGCTCAGTATCCATCTCTGAGCTTTGCTCCCTGGCTGTCGTAAAATGACTCTGATGGCAGTGCAAGCTCTTATGCTTCAGCTGTCTTCTGACTTCTGTTAAGTCAAATTCAATAAAGTTTGTCACTCAATAATCTGAGAGCTACCCAACAAAACCTCTTTGATCAATAACAGCTTGCCTGCTTGCACTTGGGAAGGTGACCTATTAAAGATTAAAAACACACCTGCTGCTTGAAGCAGAGAACATCTTTTTTTACTTTTAAATGAAAATTCATCCATTAAAATCCATTTAACCATTAGAAGTGTATATAAAACATTGCATGAGAAAAACAGGAATGAGATAAAAAGAGCAGCTCTGATGCAACGCTTCCTTGATGTCTGAATAAAGTTGGCTGGTTGCATTCTTCGGTACGTTTGGTTCTTATATAAGCCATCGTTATCCCATTTTTCCATTGCAGTATCACACACTCATTTGTTGCCTGCACACAGACAACACATTGGTATTGTAACCTTAATTCAATCTTCAATCAAAACAAAGTCCTCTGTCACCTACCTGCACCAAATCATGAACGTTCACTCCAGTATAATAACTGTATTCTTTAAAGCCACAGCACTCTTTTTATTTAAGTGGTTTCCCTCACATACCATCATATTCATCAGGCAAGGCCATGACCAGGTGGAACTCCAGGTATCTTCAAAGTGAAGAAACACAGCTCGGGGAGCCCAAGCAATGATATAATCATTGGGTAAATCATTCTATTTACCTTCCCACATTCAAGCCTTCCATCTTAAAGATTAGAAATCTTACAGTTTGAAGAATTCTCAAATAATTAAAAATTTAATCAATATAACCAAAATGTTTTTGTTTGTTTGTTTTTAAGAAAAAGAAGATAAGATAACTCTTTTTTACTTTTCCCAGGAGCAGAGGACAACATACTTTGGGCCTCTTCCCTTACCCAAGGAATATGTGTTTAGGATGTGTTTTGATTGCAATTCACCAATAATAACTTTGACATGTAACATCATATTACTAAAGACATTGTATAAGTAGAATAAGATAAGAACTTCTGCAGAGCCACAATTATGGGTCAGTATTAATGAGAGGTTCTGCTAGAATGTGACTTGGAGTCTCCTGATTGCCGGCTGCTCTCACCATGGAGCAGATGAATTTCCCTGTAGAGACAAATGTGTCCACCTCTGAATGTGTGTTTATCAGTCTCTTGTGTGGGTATTTTTTATAAAGTTTAAACATGTTTATTTTGTAAGGCACTAATTTTCTCCCATGACATTCATGGCACTATCACACAGGACACGTGTGACAAGGAGATATGGATTACATCTCCAACAGCCCCTAATAATTTCATCATAGTCTCTTTGAACTCTGCAGCTTTTTTCCTGATCTGAATTAATCACTTCTCCCCTTCATTGGCCATTATCTCCTTAGTTTTGTGCTTCTGGTTCTCTGGTTTCTATTTGAAATGTCTTCATTAAAGCAGCTGCAAACAGAAACATGAGTTCATTTCTGCTTTCATTTGTTTTCTCCTGATTTGTGTGATATGCATAGATCAAGGTTTTTAACTCCTGTATGTAGCAACACACATAGTTCAGGAAGGCCAACCTAATCTAATTAAGGTTTTCTGACTAAAATAAGGTAATTCTGCATGTCAGTTGAACCCAGGGATGAGGTGACTCATTTCAGAGGATATCTTAGTTTGCTCAAATGTATAGTTATAATGAGGTTGACCTGAGGACAAGAAACGGGACTACTTGTGATCAAAAAATGATCACCCTTTGTGGTAAATCAAAAAAAAAATAGTGTTAAAGTTTGTTCTACTAGTATACATGGCATGTAAAAAAAGATTTTAATTCATCTAAATCAAAGGATGATAATTAATAAACTATATGTAGGCTATGGAATATCAGAATTAGAGGCAATAAAGGAACAAATGGTCACTAGAGCTCTTCTTTAGGAAACAATTTCTTGGCAGATAAATGCAATTTTTTAAAAAGTCTACAATAAGTTGGTATGTGCTAAATATCTCAGGGTATGTGTATAAAAATACATTACAACAGAGAGTGATGAGTGCAAAGTTGCATTTTTCAAAGATCAATTAGCTGAGCATGGAGACTGGGTTGCACGTGCACAAGCAGGAAGCATGGCACCAGCATGTGCTGTGCATCTTAGCTGTGACAGGATGAAGGCAGAGTGGCAGCTGGTCTGCAGGGACAACCCTCTGGACCTGTAATTGGGCCCTCTGGACGCAGGTTGACCTCTGGGTTTGTGGAGTGCACAGTTTCCCTACACTAGACCCAGACTAGAGGGAGGGCAAGTGGCTGGCAGGGGCTGTAAGCTCAGCTTTGGACACCTGCACAGGATGCTTCGGAGACATGGGACGAGCTCCAGTGTGCCTGCTATGCCTTTGCCAGGGGTCTTCCTTCCCTACCCCCACAGCGGGCACCTCTCACCCTTCAGATCCCACTAAGAAGCTATTGACCTTCAAGAGGCCTTCTCTGGATGGGTTTCCTATTATTCTCTCTCTCAAGATCACTCACATTAAATTACAAGGTGTGGTTTAAAAAACATATAACACTTTTAAAATACCAACAAGAAATGAAGTGGATGTTATCCTCTTTCATCTGTATGCTATTCCTGTCCAGACCATCCCATCAAATGCAACATGTCCCAAACCACATTCATTGTTTCACTTCAGTACCTCCCAAATTTCGTCTTTCTCAATGAGCAGCATCATTACCTGCCCAGCTGCTCAACACAGAGACCTGGGAATTACTTTGAGTCTTCATCCTCCTTTGGTTATCACATCCAAGCCATCACTAAGTTCCAGTGATACTTTTTCCCTTCTAACTCTTTCTCAATGTGTCTACTTTTCTCCATTCCCTCGGCCATAGCCCTAGCGCAGGTGCTCATCATCTTTGACCATTCTTTTTACAGTGGACAAATGCAAACTCCCTAAGGTGAAAGTCACCTGGCATGTTCACAGAATACCAAGGAGACCAAATGGCTGGCTGGAGTAAGGGACAGTGGCAGACCAGTGACTCTCAAAGCAGGACTGTTGGGGTGTGACAGGCGTGCTCAGACACGGCTCCGGGGAGGATAGCAGCTCTTTCTGCCTGGAACAGAACAACTGTTTCCTATGGAAGAGCTTCAGTGACCATTTTGTTCCTTTATTGTCTCTAATTCTGACATTCCATAGTCTACATATAGTTTTTGAATTATTGTCATTTGCTTTAGATGAGTCCAAATCTTTTTTTACATGCCATGTATAATAATAGAACACACTTTAACACTATTTTGTTTTGATTCATCTCTTCCACGTTAGAATAGGACTTGTTCCCTTCATGGCTTTCAGCATTTGATTCAACTGTCTCCTCAATGAGGCTTTTATTGACCACTGCATTGAAAATTACAACCCACTCCTCCCAGCTCTAGGAAGCTTCATCCTCTCCTCTGCCTTCTTTTTCCCTGATATATTTACCACCATCTTTCATACTTTATTTAGTAGAACCTCTATTAAGTTGACCACCCACGGGACTGTAACAAACTGGTCAACATACGTCCATAGTCATCATAAGGAACTAGGCCTACTGCACGGATGCATACAAGTGGTGTGGAGGTGGTCAATGTAGGAAGGAGATTCTACTGTATTTTATGTTTTATTTCCTGGCTGTCTTTCTCATGAGAATATGATCTTCATGAAGGCAGAAATCTTGATGTTATGTTTTGTTTTCTGGCATTCTTATATATCTTCAATGTGCATGGAAAATAACCACATAAAATAAATACATGTTTTCAGTAAATATGAAGAATGCAGTGCACTTTCTACCAGTCACAGTATTACTACTGTTGGTTTACTTCTCTGTGCCTCACTAGATAGGAACTAGCCAGCTTTGTGTTCCTAGCACTTACTACAGTCCCAGGCCCAGAGAAGACCCTCAGACTTCCACATACCCACCTCATGCTTCCCCAGGGAGGCATCACTGGATCACGCCGCATCCCTTTTGCCCCAAATGCCCTCTCTTCTATTTTTTCACCTTCAAGATCTAAATATCACCTTTATATAGAAGCCATCTATGATTTCTTCTCACTAAGAATTATTTTACTTGAAAAGAGGAATGGGGGAAAGAAGAACATTAAAGGTTTTCTGGAAATAAACTATGTATAACCCCTACTATGCTTTGCATTGATCTGTTATAGGGTTTTCTATATTCTGCCTTGTGTTATGATTGTTTATATTTGTCTTATTACTCCTACAGAATCAAAAATTTTTCAGACTGTTAGACATCATGTAATCCAACCTCCTCATGTTACAAATGGCAGGTCTGAAAGTCAGTGGGATTATACAACTGGTGGCAAATTAGAAATCTACACATCTCCTAGGGCCCTAACGGAGTCAGATCACCTGATATGTATGGCGTCTCCACCACTAATTGTATGACCTAAGGAAAAATGGGGACTCTCTTGTACCTCAGTTTTTTCATCTATAAAAGAGAAAAGCTCCTAAAAAGAGAAAATAAACTCCTAAGGGTATCATGAAGGGTAATGAGATGATCTATGAAAAGTCATTAGAACAATGCCACTAGTAAGTGCTCAGTAAATGTCAGGTGTTATAATTATTACTACTGATTCATCTGTGAGCTCCTTGAGAGTAGGGGATGTGACTTATTCACCTTTCTATTCCCTGAGGAGTTAAGCACAGTGCTCTGCATATAGCCAAAGGTGATACTAAATGTTAGATATTTTAGCAAGTGGTACAGCACAGAGTCCTGACCAACCAGAATGATGCTGCTTTAGCAATAGATTAGGGTCCTGAAGACCCTCTGCTGTGCTATTCATTTGCTTCTCGTTTTCGGGGTCACTGGGAGATCTGGAGTTTTGTGAATAAGGATTTGAGACTTTCAGAGCATGACAAGTGCGTACCAGAGGAGGGCTATTTACCAACCAGAAAAGAAATATTTTAATATTTTAACAACCAGTATGCTGTTCTGTTGGGAACTAATTTGACTGCACGACATATAGTAGATACCCACATGCTAATTAGAGAAATAAAAACCAAATGTATGAATTAAAATTCCAAGTCAGTGGCCCTTATATGGTACTAAAATAAGGTCAAATACAGAAATCTTACATTGTTTCCCCAAAAGACTTATTGAAATCTCACGTAAATTCAAAAAGAAAAGAGCCATGGATTCTTTATATCCTCACACCCATCCGCCTTTTCCTTTTCACCATTATCCCTATTGCTGAATAATGTGTCTGGAAGAAATCTGTATGTAGACAACTGTGATAGTAGATCAGCAAAGACCTATTCATATATAGAGAAAATCTTGATTTGGCTCTAAAAGTCAATGATAGTAGGAAGTGAAAGGAAAAAAAGAGCAATGGAAGGAAAGAGGGATTCAAAAGGGAGCTCAACAATAATTAAAATAGTTTTAATAGTTATCAGTCCTGTGAGTTTTAATATCACTTTTGAGTCCCTGATTTCAATAAACATGTTACATACCAAACTTTGGATTCAAACTCCAGAATTAACCTTTCCTCTGGACTTGGACAGTGTTGTTAATGATTTTCTTTAGTGGGCTGGTCCAATAGCAAATAAGCCATTTTCTATTCTTGGGCTTTACCGTAATAGGAAATAATAAAGCACAGTGTTATGTTTCAAAGCTATGCAACTACCCACTATTTGGTCCTAAGAGTAGGCAAATATCCATAACTGTAATATCATTCAGAGTAAGAGGAAATTACTACTACTG
>CAUYQV010175621.1:0-24498 GCA_963574575.1 Galagoides demidoff
GCACTAGAGTGTGCCTGTGTGTGGTGCCATTCTACAGAAAGTAACATTTTAAAAGTTTTATCTCAGGTGGCACCTGTGGCTCAGTGAGTAGGGCGCTGGCCCCATATACCTAAGGGTGGCGGGTTCAAACCCAGCCTGGCCTGGCCAAACTGCAATAGCCAGGTGTTGTGGTGGACACCTGGGAGGCTGAGGCAAGAGAATTGCCTAAGCTCAAGAGCTGGAGGTTGCTGGGAGCTGTGATGCCACAGCATTCTACTAAGGGTGACAAAGTAAAACTCTTGTCTCTAAAAAAAAAAAAAGTTGTATCAAGTTGTATCTCCCTAAAAATGCACAATCTGGATAGAATGATCTAGTTAAAATTGAATTGATTTTCTTTATTTTCCTAATAAATGTAATAATTCTGGCTTTTATTTTATTTTCTAGTCAGGAAAACATCCATGTTGGCATCAAACCAAGGCCTTCTCATGAGCTAACAGAGTGTATTGGAACCTTTATAGGCTAAGTAAGCTCTAAATTTTATCTTTCAATGGTAAATCAAAAAGGATAATTTAAAATACACTTTTTTCCTTTTCTCCATTAAACCAATATGAAGGGAATTGTAACTGATTTCTTTGTTGTTAGTAAGTATAACGGAAAATTGCTTAAAGCCAAAACACAAACAACCCAAGTTCCATTCACTAATTTCAGAATGTGTTCTTATAGATAAACTTTATAAAGAGAATTTCAATTTAATTAGGTATTAAGCAATTATACCAACACATCTTCCTTTGAAATTAGAGCATTTTGCATATGTAGATTGTTAGTTTGGGGACTCGTGCTCTCTGGAAGGAGGTATATATTTTATAGCAAGACATCCATTTTTTTCCAGTGGGAAGATCGGTTCAACGAGATTTAGCAACTTGCTTGGAGGCACACATCAGTCAACGGAAAAGTCAGAAGTAAGTGAAAAATTCCTCACTGACCGCCCAACCTCTTGTGGAAATGTGTTTGTTGCCAGTGCTCTTTCTGAGACAATTTAGCCCTAAAGAAACCCACATTTCTTGCTTTCTTGTCCGGAATAGCTCTTTCCTTTCAACATTGCAAGTGTCAAAACTGCTTTCAAGGGTGATTAGTCAAAGTAACTGCCTCTGCCTGCGCATTTTAATCTTCGCGGAGCCTTTCCTCTGGAGTCGGAGAGGGGCAGGTGCTGCAGCTCCAGCCTCCCGGCCGCCCGGCCGGTGACCGTGACCACCTGCTCCCGCCGCAGCACTGAGATCCCCTCACAGCCCAGCTGCTCCCTCCGTCCTGGCCCAAGTGCTGCGTGAGCAGTTACCCCGGTGGCTTTCCTGTCATTGTCCAGCTGCCTTCAGCCTGAGCACTGACTCCAACAGATTCCCCTCGCCTTCCCTCTGTCAGCCTGACTGACCGGGCGGCTTCCCGGCCCCGCCTCTGGGAGGGGCCCTGGGCGGCTCCCACCTGCCGGGGCCGCCCGCCGACGCCTTGTGGTTGAACTTGGCCTCTGCGCACTCCTCTCTCCGAAGAGAAATATTGAATAACATTCTCCTCGGAGGAGGAGGAAATAAATGGAGCCCGCTGGGCTTCTCCCACATGCAGTTACAGTGCTGTTCAACTAAGCTTCAAATTAACTTCGATGTTGTGAAATAAGCATTAAAAATATGCTTGCATCATACTTAAGGCAGATGCAAAGGTTATCTCTCAGCGAGCTTAGAAGACAAGCATAGTGAGAGCGAGGTAGCGTAACTGCAGTAGAAAAAACACTAAATAAAACCCAAAATATGGCGAGTACTCAATCTCTAATTTTGCTGTAACTTCACTAACATTTCTGGCCTCAGGAGGTCTCTTGGCTGATCTGGGTCTTCCGTGCCTTATTAAAAACTGTAAGCTGTGAAGTTTTGTCTGCCTAAGGACTATGGTCTTGGCCAGGGAAAGGAAGGTTTAAATTAAATTCATGTCACCATAAAAGATAAAAATAGATTATTTAGCGAAATTTGACAGCATATAATTCTATTTAAAAGATCACATTTTATGTCTGGTAGTAATATGAGAATAATATTTTGAAAATAGATTAAAATGTGAAGCAAGTATCTTTTAATAAGATTGGCATTTCTAAGTTTGTTTTTGTGGATTACACATAGATGCATTTCTTCTTTCTCTCACCCTCTCTCTCACATACACAAAATTGTGAACTTTTAATTTATCCCTATTTCTTTACTTAAATAATATGATAATTTATATGATTTAGATTAAATTTTGTCATAAGTTTAACTTGGTTTTATTTCAGTCTTTATCTTAGTTTTAAATGGTTTTATTATATTAACAATTCTCTTATTAGTTAATTCTGGTTTTTGGTTTTCATAACTAAAATTACAGTCGTAGACATTATTTTTTACGTTAAAAAAATTTTTTTTTGAGACAGAGTCTTATAATGTTGTCCTTACTAGAGTGTTGTAGCATCACAGCTCACAGCAACCTCAAACTCTTGGGCTAAAGCCAGCAGTGCTCAATCTGTGGGTCACCACCCTTCGAACAACCCTTTCACAGGGTTCGCCTAAATACATCCTGCATATCAGATATTTACATTACAATTCATAACAGTAGCAATAAAAATAATAAAGTAGCAATGAAAATAATTTTATGGTTGGGGGTCACCACAACATGAGGAACTGTATTAATGGGTCACAGCATTAGGAAGGTTGAGAATGACTGGCTAAGCAATTCTCTTGCCTCAGCCTTCCAAGTAGATGGGACTATAGGCACCTGACACAATGCCTGGCTTTTTTTTTTTTTTTTTTTTTGTATTTGTGATTATGGATTTTAGATGGCCCAGGCTGGTTTGAACCTGCTAGCCTTGGTGTAGGTGGCTGGTGCCCTACCTACTGAGGTACAGTCACTGCCATTTTAAATATTCTCAAAATTTTTTTCCATGTACCCATGTTCTTCAGCTTATGATAGGGATATGTCCTGATAAGCCCATTATAAAGTGAAAAACTCTTAAGTTGAATCATCATAAGATAGAGATTTGTGTATCATTTAATGAGCATATAACTTATTTATATCTTATTTCCAAAAGTCTCTAAATGAAATAGTTTTCAAACACATAAATTAACAATATAAAAATAGCAGCTGAGAAAATCCGTGTAATGGAAAAATAAAAAAAAACAGATAATAAACTAAAGCAAGAGGTATGAAAAACATGCTTTAAAGTTTTGTACATTCAAAAGAGAAGTATATTAAATTATATTATGGATTTTTAACTGCCAAATTGATAAAAAGGGTGTTCATTAGCATGGAAGTGTATTTATTTACTCATATTAGTGTTATAAAATCAAATCAAACCAATCTCCTGAAAATTCAGTTTTTCTTGGTATAGAAATCCCAGATGGTGCTGGTATTTGGTCATATGCTTTGGTATAATGTTTAACCTTATAGAATATTCCTTTATTTGTGACTCTTGATACATAATTACCAAATTTCTTTCCCAAGTCTGGCATTGGACATTGCACACGAAAATTTCTCAGAGCACTAGGTAGAAACAACTGCTCTTTTAGTTATTTCTTTCATTAATTCTTATTTCTTTGACTGTAGTGAAATTAAATGGTTTTCTCATTGTATTTGTCCCTAATTGCATTTGCTAGTTTATGAACTATCCGATCCCTTCTGTCTATAAGAATTTTGTTTATGGAGCCTACATGAGGGAATTTTGTCTCATGGAGCTCTTGCATAGGCTTTGTAGTAAATGAACTAAATATTTCATAGTTTGTTAAGTATGTTACGTAAGGTCTAGTTTACTACACTGGGTTTTCCACAGCTGAGATATTCATATCTAATTGCAATATTCTTGATCATGGCATGATCTAGTCCACCTTCGTGTGTATATTTTTAAACAGAAATATCACTGCGAATTCCCTTGCTATTGATTTTAATATATTATTTAAAGTTGAAGAGACAGAGAGCAAATAACAGGGTGGCAGTGCATTTTGTCATTCTGTTGATATAGGCCAGAGAGGCCTGCTATTTGTTCAGAATCTGGAACTACTTTGCCCTTTAACTGAATTTAAAATTTATATTCATTATATTTTCAATTCAAGAGATATACATTTTCAGTCATCTTATGACAATCAATCTTTGCTGTAGCCTACTTGTGAAAAAGCTATTATCTATTTCTCTTGATATTTTTTCCTCTTGCCAAACCTTTCAGGAACATTATTAGATCTGTGATTTAAGAACTTATTATGTTAACACACTGGTCTTATCACCTGCTTTTCTATGTTGTGCTGATTCCAAGAGTTTAAGTTATCTGCAAAAAAGGTATTTTTTTTTTCAAATTTAAATTTTTATATTGGAATAGCTATGCTATCATTTATTTTAAAAACAAAACAGCATGTTTTCTAGGACTAGTTTTAATCAGATAGCTCTCTTAGCGTGTGGCCTATCTAACCTGAGAGCCTTCTCTTAGGATACATTTTTGAATATTTTAAGAAATGCTAGAAACAGCTCTCTCAGGAAGGCAGCCTGTTCCTATTCCATCACACTGACTGTGTCTGCTTCAACCACATGCTGTGTGAACTTGGGCTGCTGGAGTCAGGGGGAAATCACCCCTGCTACACTGTTTCAAACACGTTTGTAAAAATTTTGCAAGACCCCAAAACAAGGGGTAGGGGAGTAGGATAGAAAAACAAGTACATGAATCTAAATCCAGTCTAGACTTTCAGAAGTACCTGATTTTTTGCTACAGAATTTGATGGATGTGAAGAATGTCGACAAGCCTGAGGGTTAGAACAAAACAACAAAGAAAGAACTTGAATTCTTTAGTCTGAAGAGAAGGTTGGAAGGTTAAAGACTGTTTTATTAATGGAATTCAAGTTATATAGAAGCTTTGTAATTGAGTCAAAATGAATTAACCTTTTTCTAAGGCAATTTTTATTTCTGTTCCAATGTCTTTAAATAAGAATAAATGGGTGAGGAGTGGTAGGGAAGGGATGATAGAATATCTGTGAGTGAGAACAACTTTCTCTGGAATTTCCATTATACAACTTTATGATGGTGCACTAAGGACTTCTCAGTCTCAGTTTAGTTCCCCGGTTTCCTTTCTATCTGTTCTTTCACCATCTCTTTCCAGAATGAAACACTCTCCTGACCCAACTGTGCAATGTCCTTTGCTGCAAAGAGATATTCAGAGATGGATACAACTGCCTGCTGATGTTAGAATGAGGTGAAAATCAGCTTCTCAGAAGTTACCAAGCATAATTTTAATTTGGCATAAAGCATAAGTTTCTGATAGTGACAGTTGTTAAACATAAGAAAATTGTTGGAGAAAGGAACTGTGTATTTCCCTTCCTGAATCACAGTAGCTAGCTTTACTGCTTTAACAGCATCATAGCAACGTCTTCAAAAGAAAGAAATGCCCTAAATGGCTTGCCAATATTTTCACTCCAGTTTATAATACCAGGCTAAGTATCCATTATCTGAGATGCTTGGCACCAGAGTGTTTTAGATTTTAGGTTTTGCTTTATTTTTTCTTAATTTTAGAATATTTGTATGTATATAACAAGTTATCTTGGGGATGGGATGCAATTCTAAACATGAAATTTTTGTTTCATATACACCTTTACATATTGCCTGAAGGCAATTTCATGTATTTAAATGTATTCTGTACAGGAATAAACTGTGTGTTGTACTCTCGAGGTTTTATTCAACTGATCACATGATGTCAGGTGTGAAATTTTCCATTTGTGGCATCATGCTGGTGCATTCCAAAAGTTTGGAATTTTGGAACATTTTGCTCATTCTATATTTATGTAATATAAGTATGTCTCTGAATTCTAGACTGTTGGTAGTACTCTGTTCAAAAAAATATTGTGCTATATGATTTTCAACAAGATTTGTTTTTAGTTTGAAATCTAATCTGAGATTCATTACTGTTATCAATTAAGATTATTTCCTGGACTTTATGAAGCATTCAAACATATGAGTTATAGGTGTCCCAGAAGGGGAAGAAGAATGACCCAGAGGAATGGAAATCATACTAGAGAAAATTATAAGTGAAAATTTCCCAAGTATCAACAAAATCCTGATCCACTCCTCTCAGGAGGATATCAGATCCCAGGTTGCCTAAACTCAAATATAGCTTTTCTAAGACACATTGTCTTGAACCAGTTCAAAATCAAGACAAAAGAAAAGATTTTGTAAGCTGCCAGGAGTAAGTGCCAATTAACCTACAGGGGCAAATTCATCAAGATGTCTTTAGATTTCTCTAATAAAACTTTTTAAGCCAGGAAGACAATGGTCATCTATCTTTAATCAACTTAAACAAAACAATTTCCAGATCAGAATTCTATATCCTGCTAAACTATGATTTAAAATTGGTGGAGAAATCAAATATTTTGCTGATATGCAAACATTGAGGAAATTTGCCACAACAAAACTAGCTCTGTAGGAAATACTTCAACCTGTTCTATACACTGACCGTCACAATGGACCACCAACAAAGGAAGCATAAATTAAAGGGAAGAACAGAAATAAAAAGACAGAACCTAGCTTCCATAATGATGCAATAGATAAAATTAAGCAATGGACTTTCACAAACCAAGATGAATAGAATGCTACCATACTTATCAGTTATCTCAATAAATGTTAGTGGCTTTAATTCCCTACTGAAAAGGCATAGACTGGGTGATTGGATTAAAAAACACAAGCCATCCATTTGCTATCTTCAGGAAATACACCTAGTCTTAAAAGACAAATTAAAACTCAGAGTAAGGATTGGAAGATAATTTTTCAGGCAAATGGAATTCAGAAGAAAAGAGGGGTTGCAATCTTATTTTCAGATACAAGTGGATTTAAAACAACTAAAATCAAAAAGATTATTTTCAGAATGATCAAAATATGCTTAAAAGTAATAAGAGTTCTGTCTGATTTCAGAAAACAAATGTAAAGCTACTCTTTTCAATTTTTGTAATTGCTGAATTAGATAAAAATTACCTTCACCTTAAAAGTTTTTATTGGTAGCCAGTACTTGGTGATTATGAAATAATACAGATTTAAATCAAGAAAATTTATGAATTTATGTTGATACCTACAGTATTTTGTGAATGATTGCCCCCCCAAAAGGCAATAATGATGGTGAATTTTGTCAACTTGAGTGGGTCATGGGATGCCAAGATATCTGGTTAAACATTATTTCTGGTTTGTTTCTGTGAAGGTATCTTCAGAAGAGGCTAACATTTGAATTGGTGGGCTGGAAAAGGAGTTTGGTAATTGGGATTGCAGATCCTCTGTAATGTGGTGGTGGTGGGGCAACCTCCTAATGAGGGCCCATATAGAACAAAAAGATTGATTTCCTCTCTCTGCATTGTTACTTTAGCAGAGGTATTGGCCTTCTATCCTTGGACTGGGATTTACACTGTCGGTACTCCTGGTTCTTAGACCCTGAAATTTGTACTGGTATTTACACCATCATCTTTCTGAGTCTACAGGTTATAGATAAAAGAACATGTGACTTCACAGTCTTCATAATCATGTGGCCAATTCTCTACAGTAGATCTCTCTCATTCTGTCTCCTCCTGTCTCTGTTTTAGGAGAAACTTACCTGACACAGTCATCATAAAAAATCTGTTGACAATTGACAGCTTAGTGACTATGTGACAATGAGAACAGCTCTTGATAGAGTCATAGCACAGCAAGAAATAAGGGGAAGATAATAACAGAGTTTGGAAGCTTGGGCTGAGTGATTTTAAGGTATGCCTTGCAAGGTTGAAAACTTGTAGGGATTTGTCAAAGTTTAGAACATGACAACTTTGAATTTGTGGATATAGCAAGGTGAGGATCTTCAAGAAAATCTGGAAGGACAAGCCTGTTAATCTAGATAAGTAAATTCTTTAGTTGATACAGTCTTACCTTATAGAAACAGATATTTTATGGAGTAGTAACCTATTCTGCTTGACCTCAGCATTATTTAACAGAGGGACAGGAAAGTAGACCTGGCTCAAGCACTAGTATAGTGCAGGGAATTATGTCAGTTTTAATTTTTTGATTTTATACTTAATCTCTCAAATCAGTAGTTATAAAATAGAGGACTAAAATTCTTAATTATCATTTTAAAAATGAATTGGAAGCTCAATTTTAAGATCTCTCATTTTTCCCTCATAATGAAAGATTAGCGCTTATTTTCATATATCCTTTATCTAATATTAGTGATTCTACTGAGGTTTCTAGCTAGTACAAGGTTTTAAATCATGGTATAAATTTTTAATGCATGAATTCTACATTTAATTGTGCTTAAACCAAACGCCAAACCATTTTGAAGTTTGCACATCCCAAGTTGATTTTGAAGAGTATTCATTTAAACGATGATTTAAAATACAATAGTGTAAGTGCTAAGCATAAAACTAAGCAAGGAAATGTGCTTGCAGAAACTTTACTGAATAATTGTTTCTTATTAAAATAATGTATTTTTCATGTGTTACTAAGAAGAGGAACAAATATAAAATAAAACCTATAAAGTACTAACCTATTAATAGAAATAATACTGTTTATAAAAATCACTAACCACAAATATGCATAATTAAGGTTAAAATATTTTAATGTTAATAGAAAAAAATTAAATTTCAGTTCAACAATGGAATAAGTAAATGAATGATTAGGCATGTAATCTATATGATTATGTTTATGAAAAGTTTTCAAAGTTTTGAATATTGCCCATGGGATAATTCAAGTGTAATAAAATGAATAAAGCACATCTACAGTGTGTGTAATCTTATGGCAGACATTTTCAGCTGCCTACCAAACATCTGGTTTATTCAATTTTATTTATATTGTTTGAGGGGTGTAGATTTCCAGTTGATCTCTATCCTCTTCCAAATTTCTTTATCTGACCAGGTGATATTCTGCTATAGATTTCAGGGAAATTTTTGTTTTATTGACCTAAACACTGTCCCTTCTTTTTTGATGCTTCTTTCTTCTTTCCATGTGGAATGCAGGAAACAGTTATCTTGCTATCATAAGGATGCCTTGTGGATAGAACTGTAATATAAGAATGGAGGAGTAAAAAGAGGAATGGGACCTGATCCTGAAAGGCCTTATAGCAGTCATGGACTTCTCTGTCTACTACACTTTACGCCAAATAAAACATAGCAGTAACAAAAAAAAAAAAAAATTAGAAAAAGTAGGTAGAACACTTTCCCTTTTGCTAAGCCACTAAAATCGATTTTTACTGCATGCTGGTGAGAATAATCCTCAAGTGACACCAATCTCAATCCTGCTAAAGACTAAATAAACAAAATATAAATAAATGGAAGAAAACATTAATTATTTTATGCATGTCATCATTTTTGATAATTATAAAAATGTTTTGATAACTGTAAAAATTCTCTCTGTGCTACACTTTCAAAGTACATAAAATAAAGGTGTACTTATTTTATTATCAGAAAGAAGAAATTATATTTATGTATGTTAGAAGTGACTATTCTTTTATTTAAAGAATCACTTTATGATGAGTGATAAGGTTAATAAGTCTTCACGATATGTGGAGCTGGCATACACATAAGAAAGAACTAAAGCATTATGATATTTTATATGCAGAGGAAAAGTCTATGAGGAAACTAATATGCCTTTGGGACATGCTGGGACTCTTCCCAAACAAGTCTAACAAGCGTATGGATAAAGTACATTCAATTAATTTAAGCAGAGACGTTATGACGTTTCTGTTTCTTTCATAGGGTGTTTACATACTTTAATTCAATAGAAGTGCTTATAGCACATTGCGTTTCATGACATCCACATGGAAAATTAATAAATACTCCTAAGCATATGTGAGTGTGTTGGCAAGTTGAACAGAAAGGAAAGTTGTTATGTTGATCAGCCCCGTGCGATCAGAAATGATTCACAGAATAGTGCAGAGCACCACAGGTAGTTCTTTAAAAAGTATTCTTTATTCAGTTCCAGAGTCAACCTCTTGTAGTGTTAATATTTATGAAATGAAACCTGCCTTGGTTTCTGTTATGAAGTTTCAATTTAAATGAGAAGCTCTGCCAGTATTCCAACCATTCTGGTGAAAATTTCCTTATTTTTATTCCTTTCTCCCTACCCCCCACCTTTTGATAATGTGGTAATAAGGCATGCAAGTGGAGTTTATTGATTTAATGAAGTGGTTTTTAATGGCATATTGTTTGAGGAACCTAAGTCATTCTAAAGTGTAAGATATTTAAAATTAAGGTACATGCAAGTCACACAATACATTGTGCAGAAATGTGTTTTCCTGTGTTCCATAAACCATTCAACAACACTGGTTGGATTTCTGTTGATATCAAATCATTCCATTAGCTTTGTAGGAGATGAAAATAATTAAATACAAGGTTTCTCTCTGTAAATGTTCTTTGTGATTCTAGAGGCCGGACCAGTACATGCCAATATTTATTTGAATGTCGCTGGAAGAGTGCTCACTGCTCACAGGTTCTACCCCCTTTATTTTATGGTTGAGGAAACTAAGTGACTCTGAGCTCCAAAGTCAAGTGCTCTCATTTCCCCAACATTTCAATCTCTTTCTCAGCTCAGAACTTGAAAAAGTTTTGTTTCCTTTTCTGCGACACATCACAACTTACATGAATAATTTTAAATTTATTGCTACCAAGAAGCTTTCCATGAATCTTCCAAACCTGGATTAGGCCTTTTTCTTTGTTCTCCCAGAGAAACTGTCATGTTATTTCTTTCATCAATTACCATTTTGAGTCATAATTGTTATTTTACATTTCTTTGTGACTCTCCAATTGTAAATCAGTTGACAATGGGCAAAGACTAGGTCCTCTTTTGTTCGCTATGGCTCTGAAATATAGCTAAATAGCTTATAAACCATAGGTGATCCAATATTTATTTATTGAATGACTTGCTGAAAATTAATCAAATGTATAATTTCATGAACTATGGTTATAAAACATACAAATACCTACATATAAAAGGGAAACATGTATTTCTGTTTGAAGATTATTAAACAGAATTAAAAAACAGAAACAGAAGTTTAACAAAAGTTGTGGTTCCTTTTTTGTTTGCAGGGAGACAGAAAAACAGCAATATGCTAACTTTGTTCTAATGTATAAAATTCAAATTTTCCAGGAAACAGTGCAATTCTATGGGATAATAATTCTTTGCTCAGAAATGATGATAAATCAATTATTAAATGTAATTCTGAGTTGCAATGGAGATAAATGACCTCTTTATGAAACAGTATGGATAAATCTCATAAAAATGAGTTGACTAAAAGGAACAAGAAAAGAAAGATGTGATTCCACTTATATACTGTTTAAAAATAGGCATAAGTGATTTGTGGATTTGGAAATCACGTATTAGTTACTCTTTGTGGGAATAGTGTCTGGGTAGAGGTAACATTTTTCTGTGGTGCTGATTTTGTTCTGCTTCTTCTGATCCTGGTTTCATAGATATTCATCCTATGTAAATTCATTGTTATATGCAATTATAATTTGTTCACTTTCTGGTCCTGATCAATAAAAACATATACACACTCCCACCTCCCACATACCCTAGACTTATCAAAAATGTAAGGATCCATCCAGTAGAATTGACCAATGAAATAATGAGTCATATACATATACACAATGTATATGTGGGGATTTACACATTAATGTCCCAGTCTTCCCAGCAAGCTGTGAGCCTACTACACTGTGAACTGAAATTTGACTTGATGCATACTTTATTGTTTTTTCTACCTACCACGCCCCTTTTTGTCTACTGCTTCCTGTGTGTTTTCCTGAATCACTTCTTAAATAAACCACCGACACCAAAGCTTTCGCCATGGCACTATCTTTGTGGGAGTCACAAAGATATGTTTCCTACACATAGTTACCATTTGGGATTTTTTTAAATTACATGTTTATCATTTGGGGGGCCTATTATCTCAATGTACTAGATATAGAGCTACACCAGATACGTAAATCATAATAAAATGTTTGCTCTTACCTTCTTTTGGTATTTTTACAAGGGGCAAACAGACACGGTAGACAAAATAAGTAAATATGAGGAGCACTTTCTCATCCAAGCTTTTTTTCAGTCTTTGTCCAGAACGAGTGCTTGAAAATAAATTATTGGTGACTTTCCTGAATATTAAAATGCATTCTGAGAACGTGTGTTTATAATGCCCGGGTTGATGCACTAATACATTATCTACAATTACCTCTTAGCCATACAAAAATATGTCTCCAACTTCATTCAAAGTTCTTATGAGAAGAACCTGTCCGAAGCTATGTTCACAGGGAGGCCTTCAACTTTTTCTCCCTTTTTCTTTGTAATGCGTAGAAACATATTTGAAAGCTATAGTACTATTATGCTAGAGCTACCATAATAAAGTGTAATACACTGGTTGGTTTAATAAGCAGAAAATTATTGCTCACAAGTCTGGAGGACCGAATTCTAAGAAGACTATGTCAGCAAGTTCTTTTTTTAACCCCTGAGGCCTCCCTTTTTAGCTGCTGGTATGTCCTCACATGGCCTTTCCTCTGTGCATTTCTAGTGTGTCTCTGTACATCCTAATATCCACTTCTTTTAAGAACACCAGCCAGATCATCAGGTATCCCCTAATGATCTCATTTTAACTTAATCAGTCTCTCTTTCCAAGTAGGGCAACATTTTCAAGAGAATTTGGACAGACAAAATTCATTCTACAAGCCACTTTGGGTCTAAACATACAAAGATAGAATCCATTGAAAAGAAGCAAGGAGGAAAGCTGGACATTGATAGGGCTGACCAGATAGAAATGAAATACAGGGAGTTGCCCAGTCTAAATACAGAGATGAGGTAAGTGACGCAAAGTAGGAACCCTCATCAGCAACAAGGGCTAAGTTTTTTTTGGAGTTAGATGCCACCTATGCTATTTTGGTTTTGGCTGCTAGGAAGTGTATCAATCTAGCCTAGGAAGGGCATTGTCCTCCACATTACAAAGTTACTCTTAATTTTTCAGATTGGTATTATAAAGAGTCCATAGAAAAAGAATCTTCTGTAATGTTGAGTTCCGCATCTATCATCAACTAGCTCTGACATTGTGCCTGTTTGTGAACTGAGAGTGATATTTCTCTTATAGGATTCATGGGAGGTATAAATGAGACAATACATATAAATCTCCAAGCACACATTATATGCTCAATCAACTTTTATCTCTATCTTTTACATTATCTCCATGTTCACAAGTCCTGAGAAAATACTGTATAAGCCATGTTAAGTTTTGAAATGGTAAGCAAGACCACAGCAATGAAAACTTTGATCTGCCAGGGACATGAGAATGTTTAGGATCTTGGCAAAAGAAAATATTTAGAAACCTAAGAGTAGATAGGCAGAAGTTAAATAGAAGTTTGATTCTCTTTTATTCTGTTGTTGGCCAACGTGTTGGTTGTGGGAAGGGCATTGGTAGAAATGACATTGTTCATAGAACCTAATGATATCAACTAATCCGGCTTCAGAAGATTAATGAAAGGAATTGTTCATTTTTCAGAGAACAACTTGTTTGATAATTGCTCTGTATTCTACCCCAGTGTTGTCTGGTAAACTGGAAGGTCAAAGCAAGCGTCTTTTTATGGAGCTCTGAGTTTGTTTGTCTATGATTCTGGTTTCTGGCTTTCCGTACTTTTCTAGGCATTTGCCTAATGGATTTGAGATATTGACAGTTGTAGAGCCATGGATTTGAGCTGTGCAGTGTAAATACCTAAATGTTTGTTTGTTCTGTGCACACACCAAGAAAGTAAACGTGGATGTCGCTTAAAATCATGAGCAACTACAATAGAGAAACTCAGGTTAGAACAGAGTCGAAATCATCCTCTAAAATAGCAGAACAAATAGGCACAGAGCTTACTGGTGCTTGGCCATTTTCACATTGACTACAGCCATGTAATTCCCCAAATATTGCTCCTTCAGTTTTGTGTGTGCTCTAAGCATGCCACCCTTTCCTATCCTAGACATACATCAAACAATGTCATTTAACTCAATGACTAAACCTTTCAAAATTTGTATTTTTAAACAGGTTTTATTGCTAATTGCCCAATACCTGCCAATTTAGTGCATGCTAAATAATGCTTAAAAGCTCACTGATTTTCTTTCTATTGCTTTTTGCTTGTACCTCATTAAATTATAGTGTAGGAGAAACTTACAAAATTGGGGCATACAAAATGTATCAGAATATCATAAGGAAGGAAGATGAGAACTCAACTACAAAAGACTGGGAAGGATAATAACAAAGAGAATATAGATAGAAAAGTGAGATTATCACACTAACAGGGTTCTTTTCGTTGTCATCACTGTCAGCTTCTTTTGAGGTACCTGGATTCAGCATAGTGTGTGTGTATGTGTGTGTGTGTGTGTGTGTGTGTGTGATCTCTAGCCGAAATTCAGGGCAGAGTCTTGCATGAATATACCCTTAAATATATATAGGATATTTGAGGCACATTTTTCTTTAGATTGTATTTGTGCTTTGCTGACTTAAAAAGAAAGAAAAAAAGAAAAAATCTTTTACAGGTACCGAGAAACTTATGGCACATAACACTAGTAACTTTAACTTTAGAAAAACAAGCTCTATCCACCTCTCTGGAATAATCACTTTTCTGGTTACACAGAGTAGGGATAAGAAGGAACCTCCAAATTAATAATAAAACATTTTATGTAGGCAAGTTTCTTTGAGTTTTCATGTTACATGAATACTTTTTGGTCAAAGGAATTAATTATTGAATAAACCAATAGTACTTAAAAGTATCACTAGCAGCAATATCACATCCTTTCTCACAAAAATACAAATATCTTCTGGAATTTAATTATTATTTTGTTTTCAGAGATAAATTTGACTTTGTAAAGCCAAAAATATCCTTGAGATCCCCCTTTGAAGATGAATAAGTAGTATAATTTTTAACATGTAATGTACTTATTTGAAAGCACACTTTAATTCAACAAAATAATTTTAAGGATCAGGCTTGGGTACATCCTGTTGTATATCTACTGTCTATTTGTCTATCATCTATCTATCTGTCTTTTGTCTAATCTATCTTATCTGTTTGTCTTTTATATATTCATGAAGTGCATACTCTTATTTTCATCAAATTGTAATTTGGGTATTGGCATACCTCTCTGAATTTTTTGATTTAGGCTATCCATTAGGGACATTAATCTATACTGTTCTGTTTTGGGTTTCTTTATCCATTAGTGGCAGTGTTTTTTAACTATACTGAAAGCTCATCCCCAAGAAATTCTGAAAAGATTGGTGATGGAATGCTTGACAGCTGTTAGAGTTGAGCAGACCGTATTTTTCCTTTCAAAAAGGAACCTGAACACCAGGGATTCTTCTCCTACTGCTAAGTGTGTCTTTTGGTGATTTAAGTAGCTGCCATCACAAGAGAAAGCTGACATTGTTGGAGTGGTGGACCTTTCATGCACTTACTTTCATTTAATTTTTTTTTTTAACTTTTTGACAAGTTATGTTCAGAGCTCCTTTTGTTGTTGTTGTTTAGCTAAAGCTCTATAAACAGCAGAAGAAAAAAACCTGGCATAGAAGGAAAGTCTTGATGCGTTCTGTTTTCTTTCTTTCAAAAACAAAGGATATTTGATTGAGAAAGATTAAAATTAAAATAATAAAAACTCTTCTATGTTAAGCTTTCTTTTATAATAAAGTTGTTTATAGTTCACTTGGATGACATTAGGTCACATAAGAAGCTAGACGTGAATGCATTCTGTGTTTAAATAAATCATTACTATAAAAATAAGATTGTCAAGTTATCCTAGTCATAACCAAATCCAGAATAAAGATAAGTAAAATAACATTTTACTCAGTTGTTTTTGTTTTCTTCCCCTGGCATAAATACTTGACTGAGAGGTAACTGTAGAATATTTGCATTTTTAAAAATTTTCTGTTTGTGTCCTTTTAAACATTTTATTAATCAGTTCTCAAAACAGAACATAGTTTCTTTATACTCAAAGAGTTCTACTGTGAGATAGGGGATTATCTTAAGCCACGAAATATTCTGCTTGAATATATAATTAATAAATATAGTTTATCTTTCCTACTAACCTAAATGTCTGAATTGTTTAAATATCTGCTCACAAGTTATTGCTATTGTCTTTACAATCTCTCTTTGCAATCCACTCTACTTGCACATATTCATAAATATTGTGAGCTGTCCTAGTTCTTTGGACCTTCTGATTCTACTCACAGTTGTCTCTAAAGTAAGCAGGTAGTGTCTGGGCATGTGACTGGACTTTCGATCCAGTCACTCCACATGTGTCTGGACTGCTGATCCCAAACAAAGTTCTCCTGTATAGAGCACAGAAGAAATTTGTCATTGACACCTCCAAAAAATGTCCCATTATCTATCTACTTATCCCTGGTGTGAAAGATGTATGTAAAACTCCCCAAGCATTTCAATGATGCTCATCTTCATGCTCATGTGTAAGCATAAACATCAAGAAGGTGAGAACCTCTGTGAATACAAAAAGGAATAAGAATGTATAGATTATCCCAGGGCAGATCAGAAAACCATGACCTCATAATTTTATAAGAAATCAAAGCCATCCCTTGGCCCAAGGCTACTTGTGTTCCCTGTTCTCTCTCACAAATGGTGCTTAACTGACACATTGGCTTTCTAGAGTCCTTCACTCTAAATAAAATATCTAAAATCTCAAAAATTGAATAACTTTAAAAAGTATGTAATTGATCATAGCCCTGCCACTGTCACACAACAGTTACAGCTCACTTATTCGTAAATATTTCATAATCTAAAGTCTAAAACTAGAACTTAAGCTTCTTTTAGTAGGTTAGAAATATGCTTATTTAAATAAAAGGGAATCAAATAAGTAATGTAATTAAGACATATGAATTAATCATGAATGGGGAGGAAAAAAATATAAAAACGAGTTTAGAGAGATTTGCTAAGGAATGATAAATTCCAGTTTCAGTCTTGTATTTTGCCTCTTGTCTGTCATGACAGATTCTTCTATGGAAAATTATATGGAGATACCTCAACTTAAAGTAGACCTACCATTTGATCCAGCAATTCCACTGCTGGATGTATACCCAAAGGAAAAAAAGGTCATTTTATAAAAAGGACTCTTGCACTTGAATACCCATAGCAACACAATTCACAATTGCAAAGATGTGGAAACAACCCAAGCGCCCACCAACATGTGAATGGATCAATGAGATGTGGTATATGCATACTATGGAGTACTACTCAAACACACACACAAAAAAACCCAAAAACGAAACGGTAATCTAGTATTCTTTGTGACCTGGATGGAATTGGAAATCATTTTGCCAAATGAAACATAACAAGAGTGGAGAAACAAATATACATACTCAATACCGAATAAGAACCAATCAATCAATATTTAAGTGTACATATGGAAGTGAATCTCAATGAAAACCAAGCTGGGAGGAGTGAAGAGGAGGGGGATGTGTAACTTCATACATATTGGATTTACACTGTCTGGGTGAGGGGCATGCTTATAACTTTGACTCAATCTGTACGAAAACAAAGTATGTAGAAAAGCGGTAGTATTCTGAAATGAAAAGAAAGAATAATTAAGAATTAGAAAAATTTATCCATAATGACCAATTATTTAAAAATATGATTCTTTAGGAAAGATTTTAAAAAATTCTTTACTGAGGAAAATTGTACAACATTTCAATTAATTTTCAAAACTTTGACCTAAGATAAACTTGTCATATTAAAATTTTTAATTGCCCCTTTATACACATATACACAATTTTTTTTTTTTTTTTTGAGACAGAGTCTCACTTTGTCACCCTTGGTACAGTGCCATGATGTCACAGCTCACAGCAACCTCAAATTCTTGGGCTTAAGTGATTTTTTTGCTTCAGCCTCCCAAGAAGTTGGGACCACAGGCGCCTGCCACAGTGCCCGGCTATTTTTTGGTTGTAATTGTCATTGTTGAATGACAATTCAGGCCCGGGCTGGATTTGAACCTGTCAGCTCCAGTGCATGAGATCCTAGCCACTGAGCTACAGGCACCGAGCCACACACAATATTTTGAAGGCTGGCTTTAGTATTTTCACCAATTTTATACAATGTACTAAAGGATAGAGCTTATAACTTATGTGTTTGACTATTTCTGGAGTTTGCAGTAAACACAGATAAATGTATCTGGATGATTAGATACTTAAATAAAAGTATGCAGTTAATTATTTGTATTTCTGATGGCACATTAAAACTATATGAAAATGGTATTGTATAAAAAGCATATCCCATCTTATGCTACACATTATATTACACATTTTTTTAATTCAACAAACACAATCTCTGCATGGAGATTTTTGTTCTGAGAATCTAAGTTGCCACTGAGATAGACAATCATTTTCTCCTTATGTAATATTGATTTTTTTCATAGAGATAAGAAAATACATACAATTTTCTTTTGGTCTTATGTCTTACATTTAAAAATTTTCTTAGAAAAATGCTTGTTTTCCAAATTTTTCTCTTTATTATCATTAATTTTTTATTATGGTGGTTGTGTTGTAAATATTAAGCCATCTTGAAGATCATGAATTACTTAAAAAGTTAAATACTAGAGTAAATGATTGTGTCATTCAACTGTGGTGTCCCAAGAGTCTAAGGGAGGAAAACAAGTCAAAAAAGAAGTTACATTACTATTCCACGAGAAGTAATACAATTTTAAATCCATTTAATTTAGAATACTTTTATGTAAAAGATAAAGCGAGAGAAGAAAGAGTAAATTTATAAGCACCAATGACAAATTATGCTGTAATTAGAAAGAACATGAGTATTAAAGAACATTTCTTTTTGTGGATCATTTTGAATGTATAAATGACGTTGAAACCATTAATTAAACTGAAAGAAATAAGAAAAAAATAGCATGAAGAGAAAAGTGAGGCTGTGTATATATAAGAATTTTCTATTTTCCCCGTATTTATTTATTTAATTTTAAATGACAGTGTAAGTGTTGAAAAAAATGAGGACTCAGGATACATATTTATATTCATGCCAACACATTTGAGTCTAAATTATAAAATAATTAACAAGTATTTATTAATAGCATCTATCAGAAAAAATGCAACTAAGTGAAATGTAGTAAGACATTTAGTTTAGGTATTTCACATTTCTCTATTGTGGGAACTGGTTAAACAAATTAAATCAGGCAGTTATTCCTTTTTCTCACATTAGGCCTGAAGTTAGCAGGGTCAGAAGTGAGAAAGGCAAGATGGATATGAAGTGGAGGAAAAGCATGATGAATTGGGATTTGGAGAATGGGCTGAAATTAAAAAGAATGATCTAGAAGCCATGTGCCTTTCACCTCTCACCTCTAGCAAATTTGATGATGTGCAGAGGATGTTAGAGGCCTTCATCAACAGAACTGTTGTGTACATATACCTCGTCCAAAATCTGTAGAAGGTGATGCAGAAACTATAGCAGGAGCTGAAAAGCTGCAAGCCCAACTGCTGCCTCAGGGCAACAGGATGAACCAGGGTCAGTGACAGCTACAGCGTTCACTGGACCACGTGGCAGTGGCAGCGTTAACATTCTTATATCAGGAATGGTGATATCACTTCTAAGGCGACAAAAATTGGTTTTCAGGGAATGGGTAAAAATAACTTATTACAGTGGTTTGCAATCGTACACAGCTTAACTCTACTGTTCAAATCTTTGTATTTAATTTCTTCCTTAGTACTTAATTTTAAGGGATGAGAGGAAGGGTGTTTTTTGTTGTTTTTTTTGTTTGTTTGTTTGTTTTTTTGTTTTTTTGCAGTTATTGGCTGGAGGCTGGGTTTGAACTCCCACCTCCCATATATGGAGTCAGTGGCCTACTCCTTTGAGCCACAGGCACCAACCAGAAAAACTTTTTTAACAAAGACTCCTATGGAAGTCAGGAATGAAAAAAATAATCAGGAAACAGTGCCTACACTCACTCTTAAATGTAGACTTGCTTCTGAACCTCATGCAAATATCTATAATGGCTACTCCTGAAGTGACAAGGCACAAATGCATCACACTCTTATAATATGAAATCCAACTTTTCTAATGTTTCTATGCCATGGTGAAAATGTCTTCTCCTGTGGGGATAATTTCCAATTCACATGTATACTTTAAGTTAGTTATGTGACATTGGGCAGGTTATATATGTTCTCGATCAGAAAATGGGAATTATATTGTTCCTTTCCACTACTGCTACGAAGTTTAAATGAATAGCCACAAGGGAAAGCACACAGTCTAGAGTGACAGCAAGGTGAACAGATGCCTACAGCTAAAACATTTACTATGTACTACAGAATGCCAAACATAGTCCTTAAATAACATTAAAGTGTTAGAAAGGATTCTGGAGATTTCTAAGTTTTCGTCATTCAGTATAATAGTTTTACTCTACAGGGTGGAAACTTATTATCTAGACAGGTTAAGTAATTTACCATAGCTGGTCAATGGTTAACTTTTAATTATCTCTTACACATCTAATCTCTCAATTTTTTTTCTAATTATATGATCTGCCCCCTGCATTAGAGTATGGATTGTTATTTTTTAATTATTTTTTTCTCTTTTAATGTTTGAAAGAATATGTTCATTGGATGTTGGACAAATGGGCAAAAAATGAGGGTGGCAGGTGTTGAGGATACTAAAACCACCCTTATAAACTGATGAAGTGGTACAAATTGAGAACTAGAATAAGGACCCCCCAAACTCTGTGAAGGAATAGGCTTAGCTAAAATAATAATGATTAGCCGCTGTCCTCTCATTTGCTTTAAAGTAGTCACTGTCCCCTTGTTTGCTTCTCTGTAGTTGCTAGTCTAGAGGGCAGAGGTGTTAGCCATAATGATTTTTAACTTTTCTTCATAAATAACATCACCTGTTTGGAACCTTAGTGTCGTTTTTGAGATATATTCCAGGTCTTGCATTTCAGTGATTGACTGACCCATACAGACCAAGAAACTGACTCAGCAGGTCTTGGACCCTCCTCGCATGATTCTGCATTCTATCTAATAACTGACCCACCTGGACAGCAACCCCTGGCAAAGGACTAATAGTTCTTCCCAGAAACCAGCCAATCAGTAGATTCTGTTTGCCTAATCCTATGCCCATGAAACTGTCTTTAAAATCCCTATACCCTCAATTCTCAGGGAGGAGGATTTGAGAAGTTTCTCCCATCTCCCCACTTCTCTGGGGTAAAACCTGCTGTCTCTGGATACTGGGTTTCTCTTGGGTAGAGGGCAGATGACTTTGGCTGGATGGCAACAGGATGAGTTTGAAATCAGAGCTAGATTCCTCTGACCCAAGATTCACAGGTAACTAATTCATGGCCTTTTCCAAATTATTTCCCCTCTTTTACTCTTAGAAGGGAGTTTCTGAGAAATAGGCTTCAAGGGGGGATGGGAGGAAACCCTGGCCTAATGAACCAGGAAGTCTAAAGGGCATCTAAGAATGTGAGTATGAAGTAACCTAGGTAACCAGTGACCAATAGCAAAAGGCAATACTGCCTAGAGGTGCAGAGAGGCCAATGAAAGACTTGCAGCCAGTTTCAAATGGAGAACGTGAGTAATCTCCCTGTTGGTCTTTACATCTCCTTTCTCTCTCACCTTTACTCCTTCAGGAGAGGCACCCACTTCCAACTCTCTTTGGAGGTACTCTACCCTTTCCCTTTGTTCTTCCTAAATAAAATCTCTCTTTGTTACCCTGAATCTTGTGTAGGTTACTTTGGCTTTCTGTCCACAATGCTTGTGCCGCTCCAGTTTTATTTAATTTCTACTCACATTTACTTTTGGTCACCGCAGTACCTTGGTTGAACTTTCTAGCTTAGCCAGTAACCCAACCAGGTCAACTGGGTTTGGGGAACAGGGACCCATGACCGACCTCCGACATACTCCAACTAACTTACGTAAAAGGTTTTTAAAATAGGGCAATGAGGAAGATCAGCATTTAATACAGTACATGGCACACAATAAACTGCGAAAATGTAGCTATAACTCTTGTTTATACTACCGTAGAATTTTAATGTGAATGTGCTAATGGCAGCAAAACATGCTTGCTTGTTTTGTTTGAATGGGTTTAACATAAAAGTAATAATATGCAAAAAGTTGTGTCCTCTGAATTTCCTTAATTGTGGAGATGCAACAGCTAACTTCAAGGAGCCAGTAGAGCAAGACATTTGAAAACCAGTAGAGCTTGTGGCTGGATAAAAAAGATGCATTGTTATGTGAAGGCTGGCTGTGGAGGCCATTAGTTGAGAAATTATTATTCGAACTGAATGATCCATAAGATATAGGATTTCATTATCTTGAGAAAGTCTTACCAAAGCAGATTTTGTACTAGGATTCAGACAAATTATACTACACATTAGAAAATGTGGAATCTTTATAAACACAGAATTGTTAGAATTCTTTCATAGTGATCAGATGGTCTCAAATTTTCACAGAAAAGGATTTAATGGATGAGAGACAGTTTGTCTATCAGTCCTGCTTTAGATCTCACAGAGGTAATTGCACTGTATTTGGTCTTACTGTACTTTTGAATGATGCTAGTGACTTGGTTTACCTTCATTCGCCCTTTTATTAGAGAAAGAGAAATGAAAGACACTCCATGTTTTAGCAGCGTCTAAATCTAAATGTGTCTCAAATTCCCTAAATGACAGCTTTTCCAATTTCATTCAAGAACACCTGATGCTATGGGTGTATAAGATTGTATTTAAGCACTCTTACATTTTCTAGAGTCACAAATTAATGTCAGGGGGGTTATTTACATATTTAATATTCAAAACAGTATTTTTGTTGGCATTATCATCTCATTTTACATATAAAGACATTGAAATGTGGAGAGGTAAGGTCACCTTCCCCAGCATCATAAGTAAAGAAGGCAGAATTCAGAGCCAGGAATGTTTGACTCCAGCACGCACACATCCGCCATCCTTAAACACCATTCATTCTCAAAGCTTTTCACACTTACATAGAATTTTCTGATTGACTTTTCCTTTTCAGAGTAAAAGTCTTAGTTCAGAACTGTCCCACATTGTTTTGTTTTGTTTTCTTTACTCCTCCTTTCCTATGGGTAGTATTCAAAATTATCCGTAATTACTAACACGCATATAAATTTTATGTCCATATTTGTGGCTTCCAGAGGATGAATTTCCCTAAGACGGTCTTGGTTTATGTCTGCTGTCTTAGTGTACTGAATTTTAAAAGTTTTCCTGAATTGTTTTCTGAATTAGGACTTTTCTTGAGTTAGGACTTTTTGTCAACTAACCACACATTATTATTAGTAGTGGTTGCATGAGGGGTTTGTCAAATATTCATTGTATACTTCTAGCCTTTGGCATATTATGAATTGGTAACTAAGTGATTATGTTATGATTATATAAAGAGGAATCTGATTGCTCTGACTATATTCTGGAAAGGTATCACTCTACAATTATTAACTTTAACATTTCATAATGCTTTTCACATTGTAATAAATCCATTTACCTCATTTACTATCAAAAAGTAACAGGAAAATGAAAGTAAATTTTTATAATGGAAGAGTAAAGTAGCTCTGATGAGGAGGATTTAACTTGTACAAAGTGCATCTTGACGTTTATAATCCAACATAAGGGTCATAATGTTCACATGAGAACCCAACCCCACAATTCTACTGCAAAATTAGCTATTTCAGAAGAATGTGCCTGGGGAGGACAATTTAACACAAGATGCTGTATGGGTTGTACTTACTCATCATTTTGTGAAGCATGATATGCCATTTAGTCCAGACTGCTCTTCTAAATTCATTTTGTTATGTGATTTTCTTTTCTTTTCTTTCTTTCTTCCTTTTTTTTTTTTGAGACAGAGTCTCACTTTGTCACCCTTGATAGAGTACCATGGTGTCATAGCTTACAGCAAGCTCAAACTCCTGGGGTTAAATGATTCTCTAGCCTCAGCCACCCACAAATAGCTTGGGTTATAGGCACCTACCACAATGCCCAGCTATTTTTAGAGACACAGTCTCACTCTGCTTTAGGCTGGTCTCAAACCTGTAAGCTCAGGCAATCTACTTGCCTCAGCCTCCCAAGTGCTGGAATTATAGGCAAGAGCCACCATGCCTGGCTTAATTTTGTTACTTGTTAATGCCAAGATTTCTTAGTTCAGATAAAAAGTGAAACTAACCACATGTATTTTCTAATCATTGGGAACTAATCCATGGGAACTCATGGGTACAGAGAGGGGAAAATTTCATTAGAAATCAAAAAGGGGGAAAGGGGGAGGGATTAAAAACATACATGTTTAAATGGCAGGTCTATTTTTAGAACCCTAAGTGTTCTTCAAACATCTTTGCAAAAGGAATGTATTAATTTGCATTCCCACCAGCAGTGCAGAAGTATTCCCTTTTCTCCACATCCATGCCAACATCTCTGGTTTTGGGATTTTGTGATGTGGGCTAATCTTACTGGAGTTAGATGATATGTCAAAGTGGTTTTGATTTGCATTTCTCTGATGATTAAGGATGATGAGCATTTTTTCATGTGTCTGTAGGC
>CAUYQV010175625.1:0-22896 GCA_963574575.1 Galagoides demidoff
TTTTAAGACGAAGCCTCAAGCTATCCCCCTGGGTAGAGTGCCATGGCATCACAGCTCATAGCAACCTCCAACTCCTGGGCTCCAGTGAGTCTCCTGCCTCCGCCTCCCAAGTAGCTGGGACCACAGGCGCCCGCCACAACACCCGGCCATTTTTTTTTTGGTTGCAGCCATCATTGTTGTTTGGCGGGCCTGGGCCGGGGATTCGAACCTGCCACCTTAGGTGTACGTGGCTGGCGCCTTAGCCGATTGAGCCACAGGTGCCGAGCCTCCTGCACAGTTTTTTATGAGGTAAATTTAAAACTCAGAAGACAAACCAAGCTTCTTCACTTCTTTCAGTAAGTGCCGCCTCTTCTATGTTCTCAGATCTTTAGGAGGCTGATGTCTACATTTTTATTCTCAGGCAAGGCACTATCAAAGGACATACAGTTCATGGCCATCTCTGTGGATTTTGAGGGACTCAAGTGAAATTTCTCATGTGAAATGTTTTGTGAAATCTGAAGTATTGTCCAATTGCTAGTTATTATTTTATAGTTTCTCCATTTTCAAAATAAGCATTTAACTCAACTGTTTGAATCTAAAACTGTAGCTATAATTCAGAGAACAGATATCTTTGAAAAACTGTGAGGTGAAAAAAATTCCTGAAGGGGCTAATTAAAAATAATACATTTCCTTATAGAGTTGGACTGAATTACTTTCTCTTAGTTTTCTTCAAATTCTACAATTTTCTGATTGCTTAATTCTGCAAGCTATAGTTATTTAGAAAAATCCAGAACCAAATTTAATAACAAGATTTTAATATTTGCAAGATTCCAATGGTCATTTTACTTCTTTGAGAAGAAATCAACATTCCGGAGGCCAAGGCGGGAAGATTGCCTGAGCTCAGGAGTTCAAGACCAGCCTGAGCAAGGGTCAGACCCATCTCTACTAAATATAGAAGAAATAGCTGGGCATTGTGGCAGGCGCCTATAGTCCCCGCTACTCAGGAGACATTGACAAGAAGATCCCTGGAGCCCAAGAATTTGAGGTTGCTGTGAGCTATGACACCACAGCACTCTTCCCAGGGCTGATACTGGAATTTCACTCTTCAGTAGGTCTTTGATCTTGGGAATTCAAGGAATGAACCCACAGACTTCAGATCAGCAGCAAGACAGAATGTTTTTTAGAAATTAGAAAAGAATACAGAAGTAAAAGGCAGGGTAGCACCTGTGGCTCAAAGGAGTAGGGCATTGGCACCATATACCGGAGGTGGCGGGTTCAAACCTAGCCCTGGCCAAAAAAAAAAAACCTGCAAAAAAACAAAGTACAAGGCACCAGAGCTTCTAGCAGGGGGGTGGGGAGGGGAGGAGGACTAACTAACTGGGGATTCTCTATGTGGGCTCTTTTATCTAGGTCTTAAAAATTAAACTTGGCCAGGACTTGGCAGATCGGAAAACGTTTTTTCAGCGTTAATGAGTGTTATTGACCAAGGAATGAATGTGGTCCTTCCAGCTCAAGGCATAGGTCAGGATGCTCCCTTTATGAACTTACCCAAACCTAAGAAAACTGGGAACCCCTGTCCCGCCTTGAATGTGAGTGGGAATCCTGTATCAGGATCACACAGTGAGACTCTGTCTCAGAAAAACAAAAAAAAGAAAAGAGAAGAAATCATTTACAGCGGGAAGAACACTGAAGTAAGTTTAAGCTTTATGTTGACCATCCTTAATTTAAAATGAGGTTGGTCTCTTTCTGTGCTTTGTTAATTTGGGTAGTTTATAAAGAAAACCATTACCTACAAATTATGAAACCTGAGAATTTGAGTCATAGAATTTCCCAAACAGAAGAGGTGTTAAGTGACGTGTGGTCCAGCTACCTACCTACCTGACACTTGAAACTCTTTGCAATCACTTCACTGAATAGTGAGCCTGTTTTTCACACAGGCCAGTGAGGAAGAAGGACCTCTGAGGCCACCTGTTTCATCTGTTTGTGGGTCAATGTGAACGTTCTTTTTTAGTATTTTGTCATTTCTGCTATAGACCCAAGCACGGAGATGCATTGATGAGAGCATCCTGACCTTCCAACCCTTCAGTCCAGGGTCAGCTGGAGTTTGGCTTGCCGTCTTCACAGCTTCTTGTCGTCCGTCAGGCTGGCTTGTGTGGAAACAAATGTGGAGTCAACACCATTCCTATGATAACCCCATTCATGGGTCCCTCTCATAATCTTCAAAATAACCCTTTAATCTTTATTTTCTGTATTGTGAAATGAGAAAGTTAGGTAATTTCTCTTGGCCTTTCTTTTTTAGAGATCCATGAGGTACCTGAATGGTAATCCTAATTTGTTCATTTGAAGCACTCACTTGATCAGGATGTGATCTATCATGGGATAGGATTGTGTGAAATTAAGTGATAGACACAGAGACATCCCCCCCAGATCCCCCTTCAGGACAGAGTTGTGGCCCCTGCTCCCTACCAGCAATGTTGCAGTGAGCAAGGAGCCTCAGCTATCACCTCCTGGGCTTGCAGCTGTCTACCTGAGGAAGGCAGCCACAGCTAGTGGTCGATAGGGCAGGAGTGGAAAGGCCCGGACATTGCAACTCGGTACAGGACAATCCTCACAGACAACCAGCTCCAGAGCTCCTTGCTGAGGGGGTCTCAGCGCTACCCCCCTGTGTGACATCCAGTCTCCACCTCTGACCAGTCCTGCTGCTGGAGAGCCACCTGTCTGACAGCAAGGAGGCTTATAAGAAAGCTCCTTGTTACACCTTTAAGCCCTATATTTTATTTTTAATTTTTTCCATTTCTTTTAAAAGGCTGTTTCCTTTTAAAGAAGGCTGGCTGTTACTGGCTGTTACTCCAGATAGTAAGAAGGGCAAATATACAAAGTATGTAAACATTTCAGATGAGAAGGTATAACTGGCCATGGAGCATAATGCCCCAGACATCATTTACAGTGCCCCTCAGTGTCTTTGGCTGCATGAAAAGCAGCCTTTCCTTTCTCTGTTGTTGTTAAATGCTTTGCCATAATTTACTTTGACATGTATCCCCAGGCATTGAGAAAACTGCTACTGCTTGTCAGTAAATGATAATTTTGTTCCTTACAGTGTGCCAAAATGAGAATTTAGACTTTTATTTTAGAGAAAAGTGGGATTATAAAATGTCGCATGAGGAAGAATAAGAAGAATTTACCTAAAACAAAGTGAGGGGTATGGTGATATGTGTGTGCATTGGATGTGAGAGATGTGAGGGTATGTGGGATGTGAGGGTATGTGTGTGCATGGGGTGTGAGGGTGTGTGTGTGCATGGGATGTAAGTGGTGTGAGGGTGTGTGTGTGCATGGGATGTGAGGGGTGTGTGTGGGTGGGATGTGAGGCTATATGTGTGCATGGGATGTAAGTGGTGTGAGGGTGTGTGTTTACATGGGATGTGAGGGTGTGTGTGTGCATGGGATGTGAGGGGTGTGAGGGTGTGTGTGTGCATGGAGTGTGAAGCTATGTGTGTGTGTGGAATGTGAGGGTGTGCATGTGCATGGGGTGTGAGATATGTGTGTGGGTGTGATGTGAGGGTATGTGTGGGTGGGATGTGATGGGTGTGAGGGTTTGTGTGTGCATGGGATGTGAGGGGGTGAGGGTGTGTGTGTGGGGGATGTGAGAAGGTGTGGATATGTGTGTGTGGGGGGTGTGAGGGTGTGTGGGTGGGCAGGATATGAAGGGTGTGAGGGTATGTGTGTGGGTGAGATGTGAGGGTGCGTGTGTGCATGGGACATGAGGGGTGTGAGGATATGTGTGTGCATGGGATATGTGTATGTATTTTTCTTTGTGTGTCTATTTCTTTTCCTTTCAATTGTAAAAGTTTTTGGTCACTTACCAAGATATACAGGCAGTTCTTGGGTTAGGGACCACCCAACTTATAGCATTCTGTATTTACAAACAAGCTCTCAAAGGTCCCCATAAGGATAATTTATAAGCAAATAATTAATAATTGGAGGACTAGTTGCTTCCACGCATGTAGACAAATCTGCATGGTGTTGGCAGCTCACTGGGGCAGTGTCTTTACTCTTGTGGCTGGTCTCATAGATGGAGAGAGAAGCAGCTGATAGAAACACAACATGAAGCATCAGAAGATTCAGAGCCAAAAACCTGTGACAGAAGCATTAGCTGAAGCTTTTCATCTCCCTGAAGCAGAATCCTAAACAGAGGGGTTTATGAAGGGTTCCCATGCAGTTAGGGGAAACATGAGCTGCTCTGTGGCCATGTATGACAAAGGAAAAAAAAGATTTGGAGGAACTATAGAACAGGGCAGGCTTCCTGATGTCAGGAATTCCGAAGAATCTGGAGATAGATTTTCCTTAAGTACCCACATCTTTTGAAGGTCCATGTTTCCAGCACTGGGGATATCCCTTCATGGACTCTAAAACTTGACTTGGCCCAAAGCCAGCACCGGACTTTTGGAGTCTGCCTTTCTCGAACTGTTCCAGGCCCCAGTGATCTTTCAGAAGTTCTTTCATATTGGTTTCCTTTCATAGTTTGTTTCTTGATGGCTTTGTTATATCCGTTGCAGCCTTTAAAGATAGATTCAGACTCCACTTAGGTATCATTAGTTGGTGATTTATTACACCTGCACAGGGGACCGCTGCTCTGAAAGGCAGTCAGCCTCAAAGTAGAAGACAGGTTGTCTTTTATACCTTTTTTTTTTTTTCTGTAGCTGGGCAAGCAAGCAGGTACAAAGTGGAATGTTGTGGTTAGCTCAGGGTCGGGTTACAGCTTAAGAAACATAGCTTGAGTAAGTTTCCCACTATTGTTTGTTCTTTGTGAACTTGGGGACTTTCTGTGCTTCCTTATTCTGAAGCCTTTTCTTGAAATTGACTCTATGGGGGAAGCTGGGAGACAGAATGGGAATGGGAACTGGCCCATTACATTCCCCACTGGTCTTTTTTGGGAATCAAACCCTTGATTCATCTGAATTGCTAGGGAGGGGTTGATAGTGGGTGTGTAGCACCATCAGTTTTATGGTCTAGAGTTTTTGTAGTATGAAGGTCATGAGGCAGCTGAAGATGATGGGGCCACGCATTACTCCAATTAAGAGGAGGAGGAGGGGTCCTGCTATGGCTGACAGAAGGGTTGTGAATCACAGAGACCAATTAAATAATGTTTCATACCAATTATATCTTCTTTTTGTTGTCCCTTCCATGCGTGCAGCCTTTTTCTGACTAGGGCTAAGCTGTCTTTTATAACTCCAGAATGGTTAGCATAAAACAACATGTTTACCCTAGGGCCATACAAAGTCCTCCTTGTTTCAGAAAGAGTAAATCTAAACCTCTTCTATTTTGGAGGACTACTTCTGCAAGTGAGTTTAAGGACTTTTCTTTCTTTCTTTCTTTTTTTTTTTTTAATTGAATAGTAACTGTGTACATTAATGAACTTCTGGGGTACAGTGTGGTGTTTTCACACACAATCTGAAAAAGGACTTTTCTAAGTGAGTGATGGAGGTCTCTAAGTTCCGGAGGTCTGAATCAATTTGAGTGGTGAGTGCTTTAAAACTTGGGCTGAGGGGCCTGGTGGCTAGAGCTATGGTGCTCATGGCTGTAGAGCCAGCTAATCCTATGCCTACAAGTAGGGGTACTAAAATGGGGGCTGTAGTTTGTCTTTGTAGGTCGAAAAGGTGTTCTCTTCCTCCTTCCCCAGAGTAAATGTAGACTTGGGGAATGATATGGGTTAGTATGCAGACTTGGAGGATGTTGTACAATATTACAGAATTTACACAAGGGGTTAAATCAGTGGAGCATGCAAACTAAGTTCCTTTAGGAGCTACTAAGTAATAAGGAGACGTGGCTGGTGGGGGGGTGGGGGGAGAAGTTTGAGAGTTGGATGACCTTTAAGCAGTTATCTTGGTAAGGGGAGTTTCTTAAGGGTTACCCTGGGGATATAATACATCATCCTTGTCCTTGTACATCTCCCAAGGTTAAGGTGGTGGGGAGCCCCATGTACATATGCTGCTGTTTTGCTGTAAGACATTAGATGAGGTGTTTAATATCTGGGTTGGGGAAGATCCAAAGGTTGCATTTGTAGCTACTCCTACATAGTATGGTGGGGCTGGGTTAAGGCAGAGCCAGCGATCATCTGTTAAATTGGTATTGGTGGTATTTGCAAATTTATACACTACATCTAAAAGAGCAAGTATAGGGGATGAGGATGCAGGGGTAGAAGTGACAAGAGCTGGTACTTGGTCCAGGATGGTGGGGATTGGGACCAGTGGGAGAGTTGGGAGGGGGACTCTGGATTAAGGATAGGATTTGGGCTTATCGGTTTGATGGGAGACGGCCGGGGGAAAGGGGTTTGAATAGTAAACAAAAGAACAGGGTCCTGTCCACTGATATATAGCCTTATACCCCATGTTAAGCCTGTCCTCCATTCTTCTTTTCACCAGTCTTTTATGAATAGTTTGATAGGATTGCAGTTACTGCTTTGGGTACAGGTGCCTGGACCATTTCTATGGAATCCTATTTAGGATCTTTTGTTATGCCCACAATGCTGAAGTTTCACAGCCACAGTTTTTACAATAGTAGTCCCCTGCTGCCCCCACAAGATTGTTCACTTGAAGACAAACCTAACAAAGTTGCAAGGCATAGATAAAAGTCAGTATTTCTGAACCTTTGAGCTGATCATAAGCCTATACATTCTCAAGGTTATCCCTACCTTGATGGTGTTTTTCTCCAGCTGTTGCCAGACAGAGTGCAGAGGTCAAAGTAGAAGGCTGGTTGGGTGTCCATCACTGAGGTGCGGGCGACTTTGGTGCCATCTTTGGTATGGGAGAGGATCTTATCATGGGGGGTTACTTGGTGCTGGTTGTAGTAGTTTCCTCATCTGCTGGTTTCTTGTCTGAAGTGCAGGATAGCGAGGAGGAGGAGGAATGCCGCATAACCGGAATTTTAGTGGGTCCCCAGTTGGCTGGAGGCTCCATGACTGCAGGATGGGGCTTTTGGCTGCCGGTTTGGTCTGGCTATAATGAATCTAGGGCTTTTTTCCACCAACCTTGATAGTTGTGGGGGTAGTTAAAATGAAAGGGTAAGGCTGTTCCCATTTTGGAGATAAGGTATTAGGTTTGTGTTTCTTTACCCAGGCCCAGTCTCCTGGTTGAAGGGTGTGCAGCAATCGGGGAGGCCAAGTGCCTTCAGGGTTAGCAGGGCTCGGCTGGATGTAGTTTCGGAGTTCTGCACGTAATGTCTGCAAGGACTATGAGTCTCAGAGTTCTATATGTAATGTCTGTGAGGCCTGTAAGTCTCGGAGTTCTGTACATAATGTCTGCAAAGCCAGTAAAGAGCTCATGATTTGGTGATTACAAATGGGGGCTTGTAATTCATTGGTTAATCTGGAAATGGGGGGAGATCCATACATAATTTCAAAAGGAGTAAAACCTTGTATGTAAGGGTGCACCAGGCGCGTAGAAGGGTGAAGGGGAGCCAGTCTCTGTATGTAACTTAGTTAAGGTTTCCTTTAATATTCTATTCTTTCAACTTGCCCTGAACTTTGGGGTCTGTATGCACAATGTAACTTCCACGTGATTGAGGTGGTCCTCTGGCCTTGGCATGCTCTTGTAGAGTGGCTATGACAACCTTCACTGTGTGCTTGGTGGTTGCCATGTCCACAGGATCTCTGTTGTTGTACGCCCATTGGGCGACCTCCACCAGCTCACTGAGGTTCTTTCCTTCGAATCCGTCTAACTTCTGGAGTTTCTTTCTAATGTCTGGGACCAACTGGACAACAAAAGCCATGTTTATAGCTCTCCAGATCAATGGGAGTGTAAGTTCTATAAGCCTCTAATAGCCTTTCTAAAAAAGCCGTAGGGCTTTCTGTGTGTCCCTGAATGACCTCACTAACCTTAGACAAATTGGTTGGCTTCTTAGTGGCCATCTGGAGGTCTTGCATCAGAATCTGGCAGTAGCGAAATAGCGCCTCCCTACCTTCATCAGAGTTAGGGTCCCATGAGGGTTGGCCACTTGGGAAGTGAGCCCCCAACAGAGCGACATTGGTGCTGGGTGTCTGTCAGGTCCCAGAACAGGCTTCCTGGCTGCTCTCAAGATACAGTCATGTTCCTCAGATGTAAATAAAACATTTGGAGGAGTTGCTGACAGTCATCCCATGTGGGTTGGTGGGTAAAAAGATAGTTTCAAGAAGAGAAATTAGCTCCTGTGGTTTCTCTGAGAATGGGGGGTTTGGGGTTTTCCATTTTTACAAGTTGCTGGTGGAAAAGGACATATATCATGAATGGCTGTCCTCCTGAGGCCGGGGTGGGGGCGAGTAGGCAGAAGGGTAAAATTGGAGCCACTGAAGAAGTAGGTCCTACTTCTGGGGGATCCAGGGCAGAAGTGGAATCTGGGCTAGCGGGCTGATACATAGTCCCTTCTCGGGTCTGTGAAAGAGTTATGCAGGGTCTCCCTGGGTCTGCGGTGCTAGGGGAGCCAAAGATGTTGGTACCTCCGGGTGGGGGTCTTACGGAGGTAGGTACAAAGCATGGGGCTGGAGGGGAGGATCCAGGATGGGGTCCTCAGAGGGAGTGGGCAATATGGGGAACTCCAGGCTCTTGTCCTTTTGACTTTGGAGCCTATGTCTTGGAGTGGCGCGTCTTAGATGAACCTGGCAGAGAAGCACAAAGGACATGAGAGGGAATTAAGTGGTTGACACACTTCTAAATGTAAGCTGGGCCTTCAGATGTGATGTCGATCCAGAATCGATATAGGGGATCTTGTCCAGGTGTCCCATGTGGCCGTAAATGATTGTCCAGATGTTGGAGAGAAGGGGGAGGTTAAAAGACCCACTGGGGAGCCAGCCCATCCTGATAGCCAGCCATTCCCATTCATAGAGGGTGCATAAAGTGCCTGGTGTCACTCTTTCGCCATATACCTTGGCACAGTAGCTGAAATCAGAAAAATTTCTGAGGAGACACTCTAAAGGAGTCAGCAGGGTAGATGGTCCCTGCCCCACTGCAAACAAATTATCAAGTGGACATTGACAAACAAAGATGAACAAAAAGCGATGACATGGATGATTGATAACCACAGAAGACTGACAACCTGAGGAGACAGGGAGACGTCTCTCCTCTGTCTCAGGAACTGACTCTCAGCTGTGTCCAGCTAGTCAAGTTCCCCCAAATTCTCTAGAGATCCAGACAGACTTACCCAGGGTGGCTCAGCCGAGTCACCAGAATGGAAAATTTGGGACCTGTGCCCTGAATCCACAAGTCCGAGGGCTCCAGGGCAAAGGAACATCTCTCTGAGGCCTTCTCCTAGAGCCATCAGCTGGCAGCGGGCCCAGTAGGGGTCCGAGGGTGAGGAACTTGCTGGGGCCTCCCATGTTATATCAGTCACAACCTGCAAAGATAGACTCAGACCCCACTTAGGTATCATCAGTTGGTGATTTATTACACCTGCTCAGGGGACCACTGCTCCAAAAGGCAGTTAGCCTCAAAGTGGAAGGCAGGTTTTCTTTAATACCTTTTTTTTTTTTCTTTTTCTGTAGCTGAGCAAGCAAGCAGGTACAAAAATGGAATGTTGCGGCTGGCTCAGGGCGGGGTTACAGCTTGGGAAACATAGCTTGAGTAAGTTTCCCATTGTTGTTTGTTCACCAGGGACTAGAGGGTCTTGTGAACTTGGGGACTTCCTGTGCTTCCTTATTCTGAAGCCTTTTCTCAGAATTGACCTTGGGGCAGGGGGGAGCTGGGAGACGGAATGGGAATGGGAACTTGCCCATTACAGCTTTCTATGTTACCCTAACCATTCTGTGAAGATTAAGTGTATATTATGTGCCAAGAAACTTAGATGATGTTACTGCTTTTATTCTTCTTAAGGACTTCTAGGGAAGCACTGTTATTATTCCTATTCTACTGATGAGGGAAATGGAGGAACATACCTGTAAGGACCCAACAGATATTAAGCAGGGGAATCAGGATTTTGGAGCCCAACTATTGTTTGATTGTCATTAATGGCTGTACTCATAACCTGTTACATTACATAGCATAAACGTAACTTTTCAAAACAATATTTTATTTTCTTAAATGAAGAGGCAGATTAAAATTTTTAAATTAAAAATTTAGCTAAAATGCTGCCTGGATAATGTGTATTCTGTGCTTTATGGCAGGGACAAATAGTTACTAATTTTAGGTAGCTTTTATTCTCACATAATCCTTATGGTTAAAGAGTGGGTGATTCTGTTACTATCAGAGATACTAGCTAAAATAATCCCATGTTTGGAAATGCCTTAGGGGGCAGGTGAGCACTGTGTTTTTAAGGGAGAACTCCATGTCTTGGGAAACCACACCTGTCTCACAGCCACGTTGTATCATCACGGCTGTGCTCTCCAAGGAGGATGCTGTGTTCACGCTGCATCTTGAGGCAGATGAGTAAGGGATGTCTTCCCATAGCCACCCATAATTCCTGGGTTACTCATTATTTTCTGGACAAATTAATCAGGTGATTCTTCCAAAGCATGTGAGACAGAGGAGGAAAGATGGCCCTCTCAAGCTCCAGAAGAGGAAGCATTACTAAAAACATGATTTTTGTCTGAGTTTCAAATAAGTATTTCATAGGACTTTTATTTACAAGAGAATCAGTGAGGAAAAGCGTATGACCCCCAGAAAGCTCCTTGCATCACTCTCGTCTCCCCTCCTCACCCCCCAGGTGCTCCTGTTTTTGTATTGTCTTCAGATTGTTCAGTCAGTCTGAACCATTTCTTAAGCTTCTACATACCTAGCAGACTTTATTTGTTAAGAACCTGGAGGTTCAGAAATGAATCATAGGAAATAACTCAGCCATCAGCTGTTGCTAGGTGCAGTACAGCCCGATGGTTTGTGTCTGTAAGATAGTAAATACTAAAGTAGGGGCGAAAGTGCATTGGGAACAAAAAAAGGACACTTGTTCAAAGGTGGATGTCCAGTCTCTGAAAAGATGATGCCTGAGGCGAGTCTGGTCAGATGAGGGAGAGCTAGCCAGGGGAAGGAGGGTTGCTGGACACAGCAAACACCACAGGCAAGGTGGGCACAAGACTGTAAAGGTACATGGGAAGAACTTCAAACTCATGATATTACTAGAACAAAAAATATGAAGTTAGCAGTGTTAGAGATGGAAGGCCTTGTTTGCTTTGCTAAGAATTTTGGACTTCATTCTGTAGCTTTGGAGAAACTCTTTACGAAGGAGAATGTGACAGTAAAAACTATTTTAAATGAGTTATTTTAACTGAAATATGGATAATGAATAGGAGAGGGAATAAGATCTACAGGAAGATCAGGTATGGGTTAATTAAAACAGTTTAGATGGGGGACAACAAAGCTCTAAATCATTGCAGTCATTTTAAAATTCAGAAGCCTCCTAATGTGTATCAGATTATAACCAGTAACAGTTTGCTTCCTGAGTGCTGTGTTTACTACTTAATCAGTTGTATTACCCTAAGTCAAATTCTAAAAAGTAATGCTCTAATCTTATGTCTAATATATGCTGTACAATCTCTTGTTATAGGCCTGGATTTAGAGAATATGATAAAAAGAAGCCATTCTCATAAATAAAAGTGGAACCGGTCACGTATGAGGTCTGTCTACAACCAAATAAAGAAGACCTTACAGATGCTTCTAGAAAAGTCTTGAAAGAATAATTTCCAAATACATCAGCTGTCTGCCCTTAAAACAGCAGCATACTTTCTTTCCTGTTTCCCATGGGCAGTGTGACCAGGCTCACTTGGGCACGTTTGTTATTACCTCATGTCTATCAATATAATCTGATACACAAAATAGTTTAAAAAGCCTTCTCTATGACTAACCTAAATATCTCAGATTCAGGCCATTGCCTCTGTTATTTCCTCACTGGTGATGGGGAACAGGTGGTCACCATGTGGCATACTTTGAATTTATAAGCAAATAAAACTTGTAAGTTATTTCCTTCACCTTGGGTTTCCCTTGTGGTGCTCAGCATATATTCACTAGAATGCCGGGAATATTTGAACAACATGATTTCCATGGAGAGTTGAGGGATCATTTTATGAGAAATGACAGAATTCTTAGAAAAACATTTAAGAGTATGAATGTGAGTGTGATTCTTTTTGAGATTGAATTAAGGCTTTTGAAACTCAGTGTTTAAAATTTTGGCTTTATGTTATTAAAAATTAATTTCATTAAATGTTTCTAGTCTGTGGTCGATGTTGGACTTCATGATATGAAGAGAATATTCAGAGCTTAGGAAAGAAGAAATAGATAATCCCATTCTTAGCCACTGCGTTAAAATGAACTTTCCAATTAATTGCCTCATATACACACACACATACATATATATTACACAAAATAGATTAAATTGGGCCAAAATTTTTATTTTCATTAATTTGGTCTCAGTGAATTACCAAAAAGCCATAAATAAGAAATAAGGTGTAAAGAAACTTTGAATCACAAGTTACTGGCAAACAAGACAGATTGTGACCTTAATTTAATTTAATTAACTTGAAATTTTTCAAGCTTAATTCCTTTAGTATGAAATTGAATTCCATTTGAAGAAACTTTGCATTTCAGATTTATTTTAACTGTGGAAATTGTAACATTTAACAGTCAGCTTGAATTGATTGGTGTGTTAATAGTAAGACAAAAGAATAAAAAATATTTGTAGTAATTAATTGTGAATATTTTTGTGACCACAAAACTAAGCTTTCAGGAATTATTTTGGCTAATTTTAATTGATAAATTCCATTATAAAGAATAGCCTCATTTGTCAAAACAAGCAGCATACACAATTGATGGAAACAATTTGTTTTCGCTTTTCTCCATTGTTATTTATTTTCACAAGTGGATTAAGTCTCAAAACTAGATTAAGATCATCATTAAAAAAACCTTTTTCTTGAAACATAACTTATCACCCTATGCCTAGAAATCAATAATTTTACTAATTACTATGTTTCCCCTCAAATAAGACACTTAGATTTATTTTTTCTCAAGAAGACACACTAGGGCTTATTTTTAGAGGATGTTTTCCTCTCTGTGCCAAAATGCATGGTGCCCAACACTAGGTCTTATTATCAGGGTAGGGCTTCTTTTTGAGGTAGGTCTTATTTTGGGGGAAATACGGTGATGGCTATGTTAGTTTTTCTTTACTGGTCTTTGCAAAATGATTAAACATTGCTTGAGAGTGAGGATTTTGAATTTTAGAATGGTTTGTCTTCAGTGAAAATAAAGTACTGGGGGAATTTCCGTCATCCACACAGATGCACTGTGAAGAGGAGTCTGAGTGTCCTCTGCCGTGCAGCTCTCAAGGGAGTCCGAGTGTCCTCTGCCGTGCAGCTCTCAGGGGAGTCCGAGTGTCCTCTACTGTGCAGCTCTCGGGGAAGTCTGAGTGTCCTCTACTGCGCAGCTCTGGGGGAGTCTGAGTGTCCTCTGCCGTGCAGCTCTGGGGGAGTCTGAGTGTCCTCTACTACGCAGCTTTGGGGGAGTCTGAGTGTCCTCTGCCTCGCAGCTCTCAGGGGAGTCTGAGTGTCCTCTGCCGCAGCTCTCAGGGGAGTCTGAGTGTCCTCTGCCTCACAGCTCTCTGGGGAGTCTGAGTGTCCTCTGCCTCACAGCTCTCTGGGGAGTCTGAGTGTCCTCTGCCTCACAGCTCTCTGGGGAGTCTGAGTGTCCTCTGCCGTGCAGCTCTCGGGGGAGTCTGAGTGTCCTCTCCTGTGCAGCTCTCAGGGGAGTCCGAGTGTCCTCTCCTGTGCAGCTCTCGGGGGAGTCAGAGTGTCCTCTCCTGTGCAGCTCTCGGGGGAGTCCGAGTGTCCTCTCCTGTGCAGCTCTCGGGGGAGTCTGAGTGTCCTCTGCCGTGCAGCTCTCGGGGGAGTCTGAGTGTCCTCTGCCTCACAGCTCTTTGGGGAGTCTGAGTGTCCTCTCCTGTGCAGCTCTTGGGGGAGTCTGAGTGTCCTCTGCCGTGCAGCTCTCGGGGGAGTCTGAGTGTCCTCTGCCTCACAGCTCTCGGGGGAGTCTGAGTGTCCTCTGCTGCAGCTCTTGGGCTGCTTGTTTCCCATATGAGGTGTGACCAGCCCACTCCTGGTTGCCATAATTGCAAACATAGTCTGAACTAACATGTACTGTAGGAGCAGTGACTTGGTGATTTCACAGGAGTCAAGAGGGTGACTCCACCTTACAGACGACCTTCTGCAAGTGTTCTTGCGTTTATGAACTTGATTATGAAGCAACAGTGACAGTTAACGAAACATCAGCATTTACTGACTGTTAAAACTGTGTGATAGTGGCCGGGGGCAGTGGCTCACGCCTGTAATCCTAGCACTCTGGGAGGGCAAGGTGGGTGGATCTGAGTTCCAGACCGGTCTTAGCAAGAGCGAGACCCTCCTCAGCACTTGGCCGCTGGCTCTCACTGCTGTGGCAGCTCAGTAATGATCATTTGTTCACCTTCCTTCCTTTCTCTTACATCCGTTTTTCCCTCAGTCTTGCCATCCAAAGATTGCAGACACGCACCAAGGTTTATCTGTCAAGGTTTGCCTCAGGCACTGCTTTCTAGGAAATTTGAACTATAGCGATGTTATTAATGTATTTCATGTTATATAAAAAATAATTTCTATTTGCTATTGCTTTCACCTTAGGAATTAGAAAAAAGACCACCCTCAGTCTCATTCAGATGTGGTAGCACAGTAGAAGCTCTGTAAGTTGACCACCCCAGGGACTGTAGCAAACTGGCCAGTGTATGCAGGTGGCCGACACAAGGATCTTCCGTTGAGTACCTGTGGTGCATGTCTGCTCTGGGAAGATTAGAAAGACCTCAGCGGCTGGTCAGGGTAGAGAGTGGTCAACTGTAGAGACTCCGCTGGGGTGCTAAGTAATCTTTGTCATGCTCAGGATTTCGTTACTCCCTGCTGGTTCCTCTGAGTTCTCTGTTATCCCAGAACAGAGAAATTCCAGTGCTTGGCATGGAGAAAAACCAAAGTAACTTTAATTAGGAAACCTCCTAATTCACCCAGGGTAATTTTCCAAACGTCTTGTCTGGTATGCAGAGTTGTGAAACCCTGGTTTTAGCATAACTTCACGTCAGAGCCCACAGATTATGGCCACTCCAGACACTGTCCCCCTCTTCTGTCAGAGCTCACAGATTATGGCCACTCCAGACACTGTCCCCCCTCTTCCTTCCAGACTTCCCTGTCTTCTCACTGCTCCAACAGGGGACTGGGGGCTTCAGATCCCTTCAGATACTTTAAAACTGTTTTAACATCCATCCACGTTTAATATTTTCCTCTAACTTTGGCATGGCACTCCAAGGCATGCACCTAATACATTTTAGGTAGCCAGTAACAAATACTCAGGCTCCCTACCCATTCCCAGGTAACACTCTGATGAATGTGCCCTTGTAGACGTTTGTGTGGGCATTTCTTTGGATTCCCACCAGCAGTTGGTTTACAGGGCACACTTATGTCACTTAACGGGTGTGTTTCCCTCTACAAAGGCTGCACACCTCTACGGGCCCACAAGCGCTCTGCATCTCCGCCTGTATTCAGCCCATGGCGCCATTCAACTCCTAACTCCTGTGGTATCTGGAGGTAGAATGCCATGTCCCACTGATTTAATGTGCTTTTCTTCAGTTACTAGTGCGTTTGGGCACCTCCTCACGTAGCTGTCACATCTTGGGTCTCCTCTTCTGTATGTTTTTCCTTCATATCCTTGACATATATTTTTATCTGTTTGCTTCTCTTTCTGTCCACTTTGTAGGAGTTTCTTATACGTGTAAATATGCATTGTTCGGTTTCTGTGAATCAGATGGTGGCAGTGTTGTGACTGGCACAGGAAGAGATGATAGTGAATTACGATGCATGTCTGCCCAGGAGAAAGTCTTTCTAGTGTGTCCATATTTTGTCAGACTGTGGATGGGGAAGTGGGTGGTGACTAGGCTACGGAGACTGGAATTGTTCCTGTGCAAGCTACACCAAGGTTCTCAACAAGTTGAGCGTCCGGACGCCCAAATCCCTGGGCCTCAGGAAACTCCTAAGCGGCATGTGGGCTGGAGCATCCTGGCAGCTGGCCCTTCTAGGAGTCGGAGTGCTGGTGGTGCTGAGGCTGCCGTTCTGAGCATCAGAGACAGAAGTCTAGTCGGTTGGTGCTGCCTCTTATCCTCTCCTGTATTTTTAGGGCTTAGAGCTGTGATGATTTATAAGAATTTCTCATGTGTTATTATTACTTTTCACATTACTGTTTCTGGCATTAAGTATAAAGTTGAAAGATTTTTCAAAATACACAAGTAAGGCTTTTCATTTCTTTATTTTTTATTTTTATTTATTTATTTTTGAGACAGTCTCACTACGTCACCCTCAGTAGAGTGCTGTGGCATCACAGCTCACAGCCACCTCAAACTCTTAGGCTTACAGGATTCTCTTGCCTCAGCCTCCCAAGTAGCTGGGACTACAGGCACCCACCACAATGCCCGGCTATGTCATTTTATATATTTTTTTGCAGTTGTCATTGTTGTTCAGCTGGCCCAGGCTGGTTCAAACCCAGCAGCCTCAGTACACATGGCTGTCACCTTAACCACTGTTCTGTGGGCACCAAGCCTCATTTCCTCATTTTAAAAAATTACTTCATAGTTACATTAAAGTAAAGGTTGCTAATCCACATATGTAAACAAAACTTGGTAGTCTCTTATAGAAAGTGTTTGGCTGATTAACATTTTGATAATTTCTATGGTATCTGGGATTATCGAAGTGGCGTGGAAAGTTCGTTCATCGTCTTTGATACCCTCTTGGGGTTAGGGAAAGGCACTGAGTTGGCCTTGTTCTTAACTGTAGTGTGTATTTCAATGCATTTCTGTGTATTCAAAGTTATAAACATTTGACAGAATTTTTTTGGTCATAAATAAAAATTCTGAGAGTGGAGTTGGCCCTTGGTGTTTGTGCCATGGTGGTGGTCGCCTCCCCCTGTCCTCAGCGTGGCGTGACCACAGTCACTGCGGGAACACGTCTGCAAGGCATGTGGTAAGTGCCCATGGCAGACCCACACGTAGCTTGCCTTTCACAGCTGTCTCTGGGTTTGAGGACTAGCTTGCCGTTGCCAGTGACCTGTTTTATTCAGAAGTTCTCAGTCTTTGTGTTGTTCACCTCCTCTGTCTCTCTCCGTGGGCATCGTAAGTGACGACAGCAGCTGATGCTAACCCAGTACTACTGTTCCATAGATGTTCACACTCCCGTAGGACATCCCTGTCTACTTGCTCCTCTTCTCTTTTCCCTCACAATCATTATTTCTCTGTGACTTCATTTTAAATGATTCCGTTGTGCTTGCTTGGCTTGACAGAAACCATCCATTGTAACGTGTGATCTCCGTTTCTGAACCCTGCCGTAACAACAGCAAGGCAGCGGGGTTGCATAGAGTTTAGTGGACACCATTCATGGCTGTTTTCTCCTTCCTTCAGCAATATTGATCTCGGAGACAATTCTTAGTTTGACGTCTACAACAAGTAACATAAGAGGCAAGAGGCAGCTGTGTGGGGCTCCACGGCTAAGTCCAAATGCGGCTCGGCTCACGGGAGTAGTAAATCGCGACTTTGGAGGGAGACGGAGAAGTGTTCCTTGTTTCCTACAATACAAATCTCTGGATTGTAGCTGTGGCTGCTCTTTTATCTCTGCTCTTTAGTTCTGTGCACAAACCGAGGGTGCTTTTGTTTTCTACATCATTGCAAACAAACACTGAGAAGATTGTTTTTTACTGGGCTGGTGGTACGAAGGGCCAGGGTTTGGGTTAAAATCCTGGAAGTGTTTCTGGGAATGACTTTTGTATCGCCAGGAATGCTGATGGATTGGCACTGAATTAACATTTTGGAAGCCCTCGCTGAACACTAACTGAAAACAAAGAAGCCAGTGTCACTGCCACAGCTGTGCTCTCTGCTCTGGAGCCGTCCTCTTCCTCTCCTGTTCCCAGTGGGGGATTGTGAGCCCCTATTGTAAGATGAAAGGGAGTCAGTTCATGCACTGTGCTGTGACGTAGCTGATCACCCACATTATTCATGGACCACTGAGTGTGACTTAGGGCTGCTTGTACTAAGGATGGCAGTTTGTTGAACAAATAGATGTCTGGGAGGAACTGCAGAGGCCACCATGGAAAGAAGAAGAATTTTACTTGCTCATTAAATATTTATGGGGCATTCACTAGCTATTCCATTTTAAGATGAATGAAGCACATAGATAAAATCTCTGGCCCAATGTAGAGCGTGAACACTGTAAGGGAACCATATAGAAAGCTATTCGATCATTCAGAAGGAGAGAATCCATAGTAGGGAATTGTGAATGATGTTTCTTTGAGCTGGGTGCTAAAAGCGGATGTAATGTGAATGTATGGAAAATGGAAGAAATGAGCCTTTATGTCAGAGAGGATGACCCAGGGAGGAAAAGGAGCAAGATCAGGGAGCTCAAAACGAGCTAGTGAGCGAGACTTTGGAAAGACGGGTGGCAGGTTAGCTGTGGGCTGAGAGGCCAGATTGCAGAGTACCATGCACTGGGGAGAAATGGAATATCCACCCGGTATCTGTTCCAGCAATGGGGGCGGGTGCGGTAGACTCGTGTGCTGGGCTTGGAGTCCAACGCTATATAGTTTGAAGTGTGAGGAGGCCTCAGCGCACCTTTTCCGGATAGGAATGCTGTGCTTGTTTCTAGCTGTGTTTCTTTCTCCTAGGACCACGTTTTATCCGTAGGTAATAAAAATTCTTTGAAGATTTTTACTTCCTCCCTGTCATTTGCAAACCTGCTATTTTACAGACATCTCAGTACCTACATGGTCTACAAGTGACTTGAACTTTTGAAACAAAAGCTCTTATTTTTCCTTTGCACTCAATGTTATCAGCTCACTTGCTAAAATTCCATGTATGGCAGAATTTCAGGATGGGTTCCTGGAAGCATAATCAAGAAGAAAGATCAGGCTGGGCGCGCTGTCTCACACTTGTAATCCTAGTACTGTGGGAGACCAAGGCAAGTGGATTGCTTGAGTTCACAGGTTCGAGACCAGCCTGAGCCAGAGCGAGACCCCATCTCTACTAAAAATAGAAAAATTAAGGCAAGAGAACAGCTTGAGCCCAGGAGTTGGAGGTTGCTTTGAGCTATGTTGCCATGGCAGTCTACCCAGGGCAACAGCTTGTGACTCTGTCTCAAAAACAAAAAAAAAGAAGAAAAATCATAGGGCCAATGGATCAAAATAGCATTTACCTAAATAGGTAAACCTGGGGAAGAACCCCCCCCCCTCCAAGCTACAGCCCTTCTCTTCTCTCCCTGAACTTCCCTCCCTCTCCTTATCCTTTCCTCATTTTTTCCATCCATCCATTATTTTTAAGTTACCCTTTCCAGGTACTTATGAAAATAATGAAGCAAAGCATTATGGATAATAATCATAGAGCTTATTAAGAACAATTCCAGAACGGCTGGGTGGAAGAAAACAGGAATCTGCATTTTGAACGAGATTGTAAACCCTTGATTCTGATTCAGATGATCCAGAGATTACAGTTTCAGAGACACTGAAATGAAGGAAAGGAAGGTATTTGCTTAGTGAGTGAAATTTATGGAACATGTCATGTAGTCTCATACATGGGAAAGGCTTACGTGGTAGATACGCATTTATAGCAGGAGAAGACTGTGCTCGGGTATGTCCTGTTGCTTCAGTGTTTCTCTCTATTTGCATTTCTGTGGAATCTGCCATGGGATAAAAGATAAATTTGTTCCCCTCCTCTGCAGAAGGCCTTCTGTTCATAGGGACTCTCTCTCTCTCTCCCCCACCCCCCAAACTCTTAGCATTTCAGAAATAAGCATAGGCAAGCTATTATAATTATATTGTGGGTATTTGATATAGATGTTATTGATCTTTTCTTATTCATTTGAAGCTACCAAGATTGAAAACTTTGTTTACCTCCCTGTTAAGATCGATTTGTTTGAAATACCAGGTTTCTTTTGTGGCTGAGAAATAATGATTCTGTGAAAAAGAGTTTGTGTGAGCAGTTCCTCTAGACTGGTTATATGTAGTGTGTCAGCTCATTCGAATCACCAAAAAGGCATTTTCATGCTGGTCACATCCTGGACCTGGTGGGTCAGAATTGCTTGTTCGAAGTCAATCATTACTATAAGCTCTCAAAGCGACCCTTGTGCAGCCAGCTGGTCCCCACCCAGACTACAATTCCGTGCGGTCCAAAGGAGCTGTGACTTGCTGGGTTTGTGTATCTGTGTGCTTATCCCTACGAGACGGAAATCTTCTTGAAAGCAGTGTTCATACTCAAATACTTACTTAACAGTGTTCTTTCTACTCTACGAAATTAAGGTTTTGCAGATTCTTGGAATTTACTAATTTTTTTTGTTTGTTTGTTTGCAGTTTTTGACCAGGGCTAGGTTTGAACCCACCATCTCTGGCATATGGGGCTGGTGCCCTACTCCTCTGAGCCACAGGCGCCGCCCCATACTAAATTTTTACTAAGTAATTATATGGGACTTTTGATGGAGATGGTGAAAATTAAGGTTTTTTTAGATGCTCTGATTTGAATTTTTGGTTATTGTTGTTATCTTCTAGGATGGAAAGAAGAAGTTTGACAAAGAGAGTGAAAAATACTACTCAATTCTTGAAAAGCATTTAAATTTGTCTGCAAAGAAAAAGGAGTCTCATTTGCAAGAGGTAAGGTTTTCCAGTTAGCTGCATTAAGTTATGTAAAGTAAAAATTGCCAAACGTGGAAGTATCTCAAAGTATGCTACTATTTAATCAAATAATTACAGTAATAATGACTGACTGCATTGAGCACCTACTACCAACAGATGCTTTAAACACCGTATGGCATTGAATATTAACAGTTCCAAGTGAAAGGTTAGAATTTCCTTCAACAACAAGAAAGGTTGAAATGAAACCTTTTTCTTCTTTTTGGGCGTATTTGAAGAGGCAGGGACCTATGAAATTTATGTTACAGCCTTTATATTAAGTTTAAAATATCTGTGACACTGATTTTAAAGCCTTTCTTCTGTAGGAAAAAAACTACGTGTTTCAAAATCTCCGTTTTTTATATAGGTTTTCTTGAAGAACAAAGGAACAGAAATACTTTACTCACATCTACACTGTAAACAAGTCTGCTGCTTCTCTGTCTAGATGTCTTTGATTCTTCCTCTGGGTGGTGTGTTTAGCTGTTGTTGTTAGACTCCAGGGCAGTCCTTTGACTGAGGTGTAATGAAGTTCTAGTTTCAATGACGGCAGATACCAAAAAATGGTCCTCGATCCTCCATATTTATCTGCGGATTTTCCTACCTCCCAGTTTATTTTTTATTTTTTATTCTTTTTGAGACGGAGCCTCAAGCTATCCCCCTGGGTAGAGTGCCGTGGCATCACAGCTCATAGCAACCTCCAACTCCTGGGCTCAAGCAAGTCTCCTGCCTCTGCCTCCCAAGTAGCTGGGACTACAGGCACCTGCCACAACACCTGGTCATTTTTTGGTTGCAGCCATCATTGTTGTTTGGTGGGCCCGGGCTGGGGATTCGAACCCACCACCTTAGGTGTATGTGGCTGGCGCCTTAGCCGATTGAGCCACAGGCGCCGAGCCCTACCTCCCAGTTTAGCCCCAAGTCCAGCTTGACAAGTTAGAGTTTTACAAAGTTTGCACAGCATTGAAATGGAACCAGAGTGCTTTTTTGGCATCTGATTCCTTTTATTTTTTCAGCATGCTTCTGTTTTCATCTAAGGCATCAAATTTCTTTACTTAAAGAGGTTAAATATTGGAAAGTTTTGTTTTGCCTGATATTAAACATGAATGTATTAGTATGCCTTCTGTTATTGACACAGGCTGTTAAAATAGTATAATCTTACATACAAGCTCACACTGTGAGCTTACGAAAAGATTTTGGGACTAAAGTGAAATGTAACACAACCTGTCATTAAAGAAAGCAGGATTCTATCTTAATTTTCTTGGACACATTGAATCTTAGAATATTTGGTGCTGCTTTTGTAATTCCCTATTATATTTACCTGTGATGTCCTAAATGCTTGTACTTCTCATCACTCACTGCCCTGGGGTGTCCCTACTGAGAGTGGGTTGTGGTGTTGATGGGGGTGCAGTCATGTGGAGAGGGGCTTTCTTAATTATTGCCAGCTCACTGTCACCTGCTGTGCCCCCGGCCACAACCAGGTGCTTTTAAAAATTACTGCAAAATCACGGGTGATTTTTAGAGTCCCGAAAGAACTTTAGGTTCCTAACATACATGAGCAGCCACCTTTAGACAAGACTCTGCTGAAGCCATCGTAAAGAAATGATAACTTCATCCTAGTTTTAAGGTTCTCTGGAGAATAGGTCTCAATTTTTCCTGCCAACTTTGCTTAATATTTAATACTTTTCTTTGTTAGTGGACCTAAATCCCTTAGGGTATGGCATAGTAGAATATTTGTTCTGGTGCTATATTTAGGGGGAAGCTGGAAAATATAGTAATATAGGTGGTAACACCTCCCCCCCCACACACACCCCACTCACTTCTTTTGCAGGAGATACAGCCTCTAACATGATACAACAAACAAATTATTTTAAAATGTTTTTTCAGGCATACAGAATGTAGACACGGAAAGAATAGGGCTTGAGTTTTTCTTCCTCTACCCTTCCTAGAATCCAACCTATCATAGTCAGATGTTTTCACAGGTGTTTAATTCTGTGCTATGGCATTCAGAGTCCCCTGTCCCTTGGCATTCAGAGTCCCCTGTCCCTTGGCATTCAGAGTCCCCTGTCCCTTGGCATTCAGAGTCCCCTGTCCCTTGGCATTAAGAGTCCCCTATCCCTTGGCATTCAGAGTCCCCTGTCCCTTGGCATTCAAAGTCCCCTGTCCCTTGGCATTCAGAGTCCCCTATCCCTTGGCATTAAGAGTCCCCTGTCCCTTGGCATTAAGAGTCCCCTGTCCCTTGGCAGTAAGAGTCCCCTGTCCCTTGGCATTAAGAGTC
>CAUYQV010175627.1:0-12069 GCA_963574575.1 Galagoides demidoff
AGTAGCTGGGACCACAGGTGCCCGCCACAACGCCCAGCCATTTTTTGGTTGCAGCCATCATTGTTGTTTGGTGGGCCCGGGCTAGGGATTCGAACCCGCCACCTTAGGTGTACATGGCTGGCGCCTTAGCCGATTGAGCCATAGGCACCGAGCCTGGATTTCTGACGTTGCAAATATCAGTTGGGGAAGTTCTTCATGTATTGGTGATAAGCTGCTATGTATTTATCAGCCATTGTACAGCTGTGTATGTGGTAAGCTTGCTAAAGTTGACATACAAATGTGCAAACCCCAGTCCAAATTCTCCAAGTGCACACTAACATCTTAATTGTGTTTATAAACAATAATGGTGACTATTAAAGCTAATTAAAAACTGGCTTGATGTTTTAATAAATAAAATTCAGGGATACAAATATATGTTAAACCCACTTTTAAAAGTCCAGCATGAATGGCTGGGTGCCTGTTGCTCAGTGGCTGGGACGTTGGACACATACACCAGTGCTGGCAGGTTCAAACCTGACCCCGGCCTGCCAAACACCAATGACAACAACAACAACAAAAAAAAATAGCCGAGTGTTGTGGCAGGCGCCTATAGTCCCAGCTACTTGGGAGGCTGAGGCAAACGAATCGCTTAAGCCCAAGAGTTTGAGGTTGCTGTGAGTTGTGACGCTGCGGCACTCTACCAAGGATGACGTAGTGAGACTCTGTTTCAAAAAAAAAAAAAAGAAAAGAAGAAAACATCCAGTATGAAGTATGTAATATCAAAGTGTTTCTAATAGTTACAATTATTCACAATTTTTTTTTAATTCTCACTGAGCTATTAGCCACATTGTTTTGTCACTTTTTTTGTCTGACTCAGTGGTTTTCAACTAATATCCCAAATGAAGCACTCTGGTGTGACACTTAAACTTCTAAAGATCATTAAGTTATTTTCAAAAGAAGTTCAAAGTACAGTAAACATATTCTTTTTATTAACATAGTTTAAGTATGCCATAGAAGTTTAACTATAGGTTCAAGTGTACTGTGAGATAAAAAAGGTTGAAAAACACTGATGTAACTCATCACACCATGCTTCTTCCTGTGGTGGGGGTGATGAACACAAATAGACAAACTTACAAATGGTCTATATTCACTTGATTAGATTGTGCATATATAATTTTGGACATGTGTCACCTTTAACAGAACTTGATTTCTTTGAATCGCAGTGATTCAAAGACGAGGTCAACTGCTCAAACTGCTCATAATGTCTGGGGTTGAGAACCCCTTTTTGAGAGTCTCATAAAAATGTTCATCTCTCCTCAGGAAAAGGCAATTTTGCACAAATGTCCGGAAGCCCCTGTACTCCTAAAGTCTCAAGTCCCCACTGTAGTCCAATACATAAGGAAACAGAGATGTCCAGAAAGGCTAAGGTGACACAAACTGCCAGTTCATGACTGTCAGAATTGAAACCCGGATGTCCCGGACCTGTGGCCACTCTGAGGGAGACAAGCCAAGGGCCACATGGCCTGGGTGCAAAGCCCAGTTCTGCTGCCTGTTGGCTGGGTGGCTTGTGTGAATTGCATGAGCCCTCTGTGCCTCAGTTTCTCCCTCTGAAGACCCAGTGATGACAACAGAACCTCCTCACAGTGCCAGGTGCCTGAGTATCATATTAGCATTCACTGTGATTATTTTACAAAAGAGGGAGGGGCAGCTCAGAGATTGAGGCACCAGGCCACTGAGCTGCCCAGCTGCTGGTATGCGACTCCACTCCCAGGAGGTGGCTCCCAAGCTCACACCACCCTGCACCTCTAGTGCAGGAGGTCCAGGAGCTGGTTGTTAGAGAGCAGCTTTCGAGTTCAACACAGCAAGTTCCCTCTTCCAGCAGGAGGACCAGATAGGAGTTGAAGTGGAGGAAAGGGAGGCTGATAGTCTGGGAAACAGAATGGAGTGGAGGGTAAGGGGAGGAGCTGCTGGCCTGGAGGGGCCTGGCCTCTGGCTCCCACCCTCAGGGTGGTAGTAACAGCCTGTGATGGCAGGGCCTGCAGTGCTGCAGAGGGGCTTCCTGGAGTGTCCAGCTGCGGGAAGCTTGCAGCAATCTTCAGCTAAGAAATCTGAAAATCTCCTCCCTCCTGGAAGCTGTGGGCCAGCCCACTGAAATACTTTCAGTTTTGTTTTCTTGTCTTTAAGAAATGAAACTCAACAGAAAGACGGCAGCAGACTAGGAGATGGAAGAAACCCGCTGGGTCCCAAAGACTCCAGGAGACCTGGAGTTGGAAGACACCCTCCAGGTGTGCCCAAACTGGTAGGAAGGCGCTTTCTCGCGAGTGGCCAGCCTTAGAGGGGGGGACAGGGAAGAGAGAATGGTTCACACAGCCAGTGGGACTGTGAGTCCCTAGGGTCCATGGGCAGTATTACCTTTACTTCCCTACATCCCCTTCCCCTCCCTGCCCCCAAATTTTAGACTTTCTGGGCAGTCCTGAAGACAAATAACCAGGCCAGTTTTCCCTACTGGGCGACTCATACATGTCAGATCTTGGGTCCTAACTTGGGGTTCTGATAATTATGGTCTTCAACACCAGTCAGTGACAGCACGGGGCCCACAGAGATTCTTCAGGACTGTCCCCACCCCCACCTGGACAGGGAGCTGTGGAACAGAGCAAGGGCCTGTGCCACTCCTCTACCTAAGGGGACCTGGCCTGGTGAAGAGCCTGCCTCTCACAGCCCCTACCTGTTGCAGTAGCAAGAAGAGGCCCTCACCGGAGAAATTTGCACCACCCAGACCTTTCTTGCTCCCGTGTCCCTCACCAGCCTAGGGAGAAGATCAGAGGAAGGAAGGGGACAGGCCGGCAGAAGGGAAAGGACAGAGGGAGGGAGAAGCTGCCTGTGTGCTGTCCACCTGGCAGGGCAGACACAAAGATCCTGATCAGACTAAGAATAGTGAGGCTTTGACTGTTCCTATCTGGCCATGCCTCAGGAGGCAGGGACTCTAAAGGTCCATTGGACTTTTTAGTGCTCTAGCCACTGAGTGGCCTCTGTCCCAAGCTTCCTCTAGCAAGAGCCAATGGGAATGAAAGGGCAAATTTCTCAGGGAAGAGGATTGTTCCCCTGCTCAGGAAGTGGGAGGCTTGGAAGCCTTAGTTCACTAGGGTCTCCAAGAAGAGACTCAGGGCCTCTCTGCAGGTTAACACAGGTAAACCTGGGGGCAGGGGAGAAGTGAGTGGCCCCTTGCCCTTGGAGGAAGAGATTCTAGAAGTTGGCATTGCCCTTGCAGGAAGCGTGGGCAGGATGGAGCTGCATTACTAACCAGTTCTGGGCCAAGCAGGGGTATCAAACAACAAGAAAAAAGATTTGAAAGAATCCGATACTTGTTATTTCATTTTTTAAATGGTTTGACTGAGGTATAATTGGTATAGAATAAACTGCAGATTTTTCAGGTTGGATGATACTAACATCTGTTAAACTATTGAAACCAGCCATATGATCAAGATAATGAACCTATCCACAACCCCCAAAAGTTTCTTTGTGGTTTTTGGAATCCCTCCCTCCTGCTTCTTCCCACTCACCCCCAAGCCGTGTAAGACCTTTGCCGAGAGTCCTTATACTGACTGTACAAGGTTGCATTATTCTGATTTTGGATCAGCACAGGGAGGGCGCATGGGGTGGGTGGCGTTACTGTCATCCTATTTTCAATGTTTAAGGCCTCTGACAACCTAGCCCTGGGTGTGAAATATGGCTCCATGTTTTCAACCATAAAATTAAGTCTATTTTTCTTCCCCCATCCATCCTGCAGCAAAAAAAATGTGGCCACGTCCCACTTCACCCTCCATGAGGCTCACTGCCTGCGGTTCCTCGTCCTCTGCCCGGAGTGTGAGGAGGCCATCCCAAGGGCAAAGATGGAAGAGCATTGCAATGCCTGCCACCAGCAGGAGGTGGCAGGAGGGATAAGGTCTGGGAGTCAGGTGAGGGTTTGGTCCTCCCTGCAGTGACTCATGAGGCTGCCATGGGGAAGTCACTTAGCCCTGCACAGCCTGGTCCTTCTCATACTAAACCGAGTCACCACCACACCCCTAGTTTTTCTATCTCCGATACCTTCCCTATGAGTTTATGGGTCTGGTCAAGGCAAGAGGTCCCTGTTTCTGGAAAGGTTGGGTGTTCTTTGGGGATTTGTGAAGAGAAGTGGAAAGGAGGGTTCTAAGAGGCAGTCAGTTTGAGCTGACTTTTGCCAAGTTTTTCATGCCAACCTCCTGGGGCCCTTCTTCTGTCTTTGTGGACATCCTCAAACTTGGCGTCCATTTCAACTCCAGCTGGTCTGGAGAACATTTCTTGAGTGCTGGGATGGGTACCAGAGGGGGACTGAGGCAGCCACAGCTGGTCCCTGTCCTCTAGGACTTCACAGACTCAGATATGGGACAAAGTGAGCCAAGCTGGATGCGGATCCCATATCTCCCCCGTGTATTTTGGCATATGATGCATCAGCAGAGCCTGCAGAAGCCCTTGATGGATTTTCACCAGGTAAACATCACATGTGATTTCTCCTTTACAGCCAAGGAAGACAAGCTGGGCGGGGGAAAGGGACAGGGGAGGAGGGATTTCCACCTGCCCACTCTCTTCTCACCCCAGTAGGCTGGTAGACAACTAGCCCACCACAGGGACCCAAGCCCTTCTGTCCCCCAGATGCTAGTCAGAAGGCCTTTTTGACCACGAGTCCAAAAGAGCCCAGATTCCCTGATGGCAGTCCCCTGCTCTGTCCCTTCCCTTCTACTTTCTCCTACTGGATTCAGTTCCCTGGGGAGATGGGTGCCTGTTCCTGATCTGTCTGCAGTCAAAGAAGCTGGTTATCATATCCGTCTTGCTGCCTTCCCCAGGCCAAGGAATGCCAGGAGCACCCCTCTAAGTGTAAGTTCTGCAAGCTGGCCATGCAGCTCAGCAAGCTGGAGGTCCACGAGTCCCACTGTGGCAACCGGACAGAGCTCTGCCCCAATTGTGGCCAGTTCATCGCACTCCGAGTGCTGGCCCAGCACAAAGATGTCTGTCAGCATGAACAGGCCCAGCTCAAGAAAGGTGAGCACACAGGCTGGGGCAGAAAAGGGATGCTTCAGGGACCACAGCCTCTCGTGGATGGGGTGTAAGGAATGGAAACTCTCTGCAGGACAGATGACAAGGTTATGTGTTAGGAAGGCCTCAATTCACCCGGCTGATCTAATTCTAAGTCATTCATTAAAGTGGCCTTGTTGTGTGTCTGCTGTGGTCTTCAAATGACTAGTGCAGTAAGACCAAGAAGCTGGGGGTGCAGCCTGGCAGCTGCACAGATGAGAAGGCCATGGGCAGACCTAGAAAAGGGGAGGCTTTCTTTGAGCTCTTCCAGCACAAGCCCAGCCTGGCAGACCCTCCTGCATCCTTCTACAGATGAAAAACTGACTCACAGAATGACACAGGGGGTCCCTACAGGCAAAAATGAGGAAGGACACTCAAGTTTCCAAATCAAGAGCTTTTCCCACCATCAGGAAGGGACAGAAAGGGACCTAGCTGTGGCTTCTAGCCTTTAGCCTATGTATTGGCTCCCTGGTACCATTTCATGTTCTCTTGGCCCGCGTACCTCTTTATGAGACTGTATTCACTGAGGACACAGCCATCAATGGGACACGTCTTTTATTTGACTTCACTAGTTGTTTTGGTAACGTGGTAACATGGGAGAGAGCCTAAAACCCCTTGGATGGTAACTCTTTCCTGGTAAACAATGTCCTCAAGGTCAAAGTAGCCAGTGAAAAACTGGGAAGTATGAGATTCTTAAACATTTCCTTCTTTCTAGCATATCTGGGCTTCAACACAACCAACACAACTTTGCCAACATAACGTAGCACAATGTCAACACCATCAACAAAGATGTATACAAGCAACATCTGGTCTGACCACAGACTTTGGCAACTGGTGGGATGAAAGGGAAGTCAGATTGCCTAGAATGGGCATCTGTGGTTATAGCCCCCTTCATCTCCTTAGAAACCAGGCCTGTGGCTCAAGTGGCCAAGGCGCCAGCCACATACTCAAAGGTGGTGGGTTCATATCCAGCCCGGGCCTGCCAAACAACAATGATGGCTGCAACCAAAAAATAGCCAAGCATTGTAGTGGGTGCCTATGGTCTCAGCTACTTGAGAGGCAGAGGCAGGAGACTCGCTTGAGCCCAGGGGTTGGAGGTTATTGTGAGCTGTGATGCCACAGCACTCTACCCAGGGCGACAGCTTGAGGCTCTGTCCCAAAAAAAAAAGAAAGAAAGAAAAAGAAACCAGGCCTTTTTTCCAAATGTGTCTCTCCATCGGGGTCACCGCAGCCCAGAGTGCACATCTGTGGCCACGAAAAGACATGATGTAGGCAACTCAGCCAAAGGTTGTCTGTGTGGTCAAGGATGCTGGCAGTGCAGGAAATTCAAGGCCAGGCAGGGCTGGGGGCAGTTCACGCTCATGAGCAGCTGTGGGAGAGGGGAGCTAGCCACTGTCAGGGGCAATCATTTGTGGTGGTGTTTCTGTGCTTATTCAGGGGAAAGACTTTCAGCTCTTGAAAGGGAAATCTACTGTCATTATTGTGACCAAACGATTCCAGAAAATAATCATTCCCACCATATGGTAAGTAGCAATTAGTAATTTTCTAATGGTGCAAATAGCTGGACCACATTTCAAACGTGTAATAGGAAAGGCAGATGCTGGGCCCAATTTTACATAGCACGGATATTAGAGGTTCCCATATTTATTTTTTGCTTTGCCCAAAAAGGGATTTTAGTGACTTGCTTTAGACTAATTTAGCATAATTGATCTTCATTTGTGCCCACCCCTTCAAGTGGCCTCCCTGATAACCCTGATCGCCTTGGACCATCTACAACCTTCAAGATGTAAATGTAGGGCCTGTCTTTCCATCTTCTTCTCCTACCAGGCTGTGAGCTCCCTGGCAAAACTGAACAACTTGTTCCGTCTTCCTGATACAGGGCTGGCCACAAAAAGGGGACTCTGTAGAGATACAGTGATGTGACGGATTGATCGATTTTGCCTGAGAACATTCACAGACTATTCCCTCCATGGAGTGCATTGCTGTGCCATTGCACTCATTTGCAAGCCCTCTGGGAAACTTACCAAGGCTTCTCTCCAAGGAACTCATCTCCTTTTCCTTGAGCAGAGAGCTATTTACCTTCTTAACTCTGATTCCTAGAACTATAGAACATCAAACTACAGAGATTGTAGCAATGATCCAGCTCTTTGTGTTTTTTTTTTTAATTATTGTGGCAAGATACATGTGACATAAAATTTATCATTACTGTAGCAACACTTAGCACGCTCACGACATCATGCAATCTAGGCCCAGAACATTTTCATCATTCCAAAATGAAATCCCATGCACGTGAGTAGCCACTATGTCGCGAACCAGCATGGGAAGGGTAGCAAACCAGAGTGGAATTGGTAGGAAATGAGGAAAATCCAGCACGAAGGAAGACACGGAAACAAAGGATGGACCGGGAGGACTGACTGAGCTGATGGCTGCAGCCAGCACCAAAGCACAAAATCAGCTTTATTTTATAGTATCTCTACAGGGTTGTCTAGGAGAAAGTAACAGAGACAAAATGAAGAAATAGCATAAACAAAAGACATAGTTTTGGTCTTACAGTACAATAGGAAAATGTAAATGACTTTGAGGCAAATCATCTTGTTAATGGTTTTTACTCAACTTCATTAACATACAAGAAGCAAGAAGGGAAAGACCACATGATCCCAATATAGTTAACAAAAGAGATGGGTGCAGGGAGGGTGATTGGAAAGATCACCTTTATGGTCTTTCTTGCAAGGGTATAAGTGAATCTTTCTAAAACTATAGACTATAAGTGTCTTAACACAATAACTAAGTAAATGACATAAAGTCTATGATAACCAGTTTGATGAAAATATTTCAAATTGTATATGAAAACACTACACTGTACCCCATGTTTGCATTAATGTACACAGCTAACATTTAATTAAAAAAGAAAAAAAATAGTTAACAAAAGAAAAACTATGTAACTTAGTAGTTACTACTTAACTTTGTTAGCATATGACAAAGAGAAAAAACAGAGAGATTTTAAAGATCTCTGCATAGTTAACTAGACAAGAAAGGGCTACCTGACTTTTAGCAAGGGGAGCATAAAAAAAAGAATATGGCTGTTTTAGGAACAAAGAAGAAACAGAGGTTCATTCTCTGAATGTTCCCCAGGCTGTGAAAGCCCTGCCAGTCTCACAGCCCGCTCTCTACACCACTACCCACTCCTCCCTCTTCCTAGCCCTAGAAACCACTCATTTGCTTTCTATCCCTATGGATTTTCCTCTTCTGGACATTTCATATAAAGGGGATCATAGAGTAAGGGGCCTTTTGTACCTGGCTTCTTTCACTTAACATGATGTTTCCAAGGTTCACTCACATACCGGCGCTTTATTCCTTTTATGGCCTTTATGGTCAGACCACATTTTGGTTTTTCATCAATCTGTTGATAAAGGGATTGTTTTCTCCTCTCAGCTTCTTGCTGTTTTGAGTGTAGTCTATGTTTCAGCAGCATGAGCGACACCTGGCAGCCATTCAGAATGCAGAGTCCCAGGCCCTCCCGCTAGGATGCTCAATAAGAATTTGCTTTTTGTCTCGTGTCTATGAGGAGATTTATTTGTATTCATTCTGCTCAGAACAACATGCTTGTGTGGTATTTTTTTTTTTCTCCTGCTCAGGATTCCTTCTTTCTGAATACAAAGATTTATGTCATAATAAGTTCTCAAAATTCAGATCTGTTATCTCTGAACTCCCAGTATTCCCCAACTGTCCCATGTTCTCCCAACTTTTGCTCTGGAATAGAATGGGTATACATCAGGCCTTCTCACTCCAGTTTGGTGCCTCCTTAACCTTTCACATTTTCTCTCTATGTTCTGGGTAATTTCCTCAAATCTATCTTCAAGTTCATTCATTCTTTCTTGGTTGATTATAATCTGTGGTTTTTAACCTATCTAGTGAAGTTCATTTTATCTGCATTTTTCATTTCTAGAAGTTCAATTTATATTTCTTTCAAATATGCCTATTATTTTTTCATGGGATTTTATTCTCTCCTTTACTCACCTTTAATTAGCTTATTTTATAGTTTCTGTATTATAGTTCTGTTATCCAAACTTCTTGAAAGCTGCAGGTTATGTCTGTAACTCTAACCCAAGGTGGATTGTTTCCTTGTGTTTTTAGTTTTGGATTATGAATTTCTATTTGCTGTAAAAATCCCCTATGACCTAGTTTGAGGCTATGTAACTTCTAGAGGAGTTTTTTAGTAAATTTTTTCTGCCAAATATCTCTATGTTTATATTAATTCTTTTGCTTGGGGGTTCCTAAACTGTGAGGCTAGTGTAAATGTAAACCCCAAACACAAGAATGGTATGGACTTGTGATTTTGAGTTTTGACTCCAACCCAAGGTAAAAAAGCTTGCATGTCACTTGCCTGTTCTGATTGGCTGATTCTTTTCTCTCAGCCATCATAATTCAGCCTTAAAGTTCCCAGATTTATGCAGGAGAAACAGGGTCTTACTTCCAATTTCCCACCTCTGTGTATGGGCCGTTTCTCTCATCCAAGCCCCTAGTCATAAGATCGACACCACATCTCCTATAACCAAAGTATCAGCTCATGTGCTTAACTAGCATCTAAGCCCATTTGTGTTGCTATAACAGAATGCCACCAACAGGGTAATTATAAAGAATAGACATTTATTTCTTACAGTTCTGGAAGCTAAGAAGTCTGAGATGCAGGTGCCGGCATGTTGTCTTAAGGGCCTTCCTGCTATATTCTAGCATGGCAGAAGGGCAAGCTAGAATAATGGCCTTAATTCTACTAACAAGAGTCCTCATGGCCTAATCACCACTGAAAGGCCCTACCGCTCATACTATCATATTGGCAACACCTGAATTTTGGAGGGAACACATTCAAACCAGTCTCAGGCTTTCATTCCTGGAATGTAAAGTGTTCTTTCTTTCCTGCAAAGGCAGCTAGAAACTTAAATGGAATGTTTGCCATATTTTATCCAGCATCTCTAAGAGTTTATAGTGGGAGGTTTTTTGTGTTATCTAGTCTACTGTATTGTCCAACCATGAAAGCTGAAGTCATTTTTTTATTTGCAGGAAAATTCAATCTGTCCAAACTCAGAGTTTGAGAAACATTTTCCAGATGGAGAGCCCACAATTCTTCCTCCATCTCTCCCAAGTCAGGCTGCTAAAAATCAAACCTCCACAGCAGAGGAAGTTGTCCGTCCAAAGATAAAAAATATAAACAAATATCTTCTTTCTGGAAGTTCATCAAAGCATGCATCAAGTGGCAAAAACAAAACTGGGAGTCTGCCTCCAAAGTCTGAGTTCAAGACTAGGACCCCCTCCTCTGTAGAAGAAAATGAGATGACTTATGACATTCTGAGGAGTTGCTCGCAGTGTGGTATTCTACTTCCCCTGCCCACCCTAAATCAACATCAGGTATTGTTCTGTCCTATCTGGTCTGGGAACCACTTGAACGGTGGCAGAGAAATGGAGTACCTGCAGGATGTTTGCAAATGTAGCTAGAAGAGCCCTTCCCTGTCCCCCCTTCTCTGTGTGCCCAAACGCACTCCCTCTTAGTACTTACCACTAAGTTTATCTGTATCACCTCCCAGGGATAGGGTTACCTTTGAAGATAGATAGAACTAAATGTCTCACCTCTGAGTCTCTACCTTCTAACCCAGAGACTGACACACAGCAAATGCTTCAAAACTGTTGAGTAGATAAATGAAGCACAGGGTACCCAGTCTCTCTCTCTCTCATGGTGTAGATATGGCACCTGAGGCCCAGAGATCAGAAGTGTCTTGGTCAAGATCCCAGGTCAGTTGGTGTCTTACCTCCAGTAGACCAAGGTTTGTGTCAAGCAGCTCAGGGTTTTTTTGCCATCTCCCTGAATATCCTGGCTTTTACATCCTAGATTATTTTCTAGTAATAATAAAAAATAGCATTAGAGGTAGTTAACCATTGTGTGCCAGTTACAATGCAAAGCTCTTTACAAATGGTTCATCTTCATTGCAAACCACAGGCACGGATTTTATCCCCACTTTACAGATGAGGAAACTGGACAGAAAGAATAGCTTCCCAAGAGCTATTTAATTAAACAAGAGCAGGCTCTAGCCTGGAATCCACATGTATATCACTGCAAAGTTTATGATGTTGACCTCCAGTCTGGATCCCTAACTTTAATTTTTTTTTCCCCTATATGATGTTTTCCAAAATACAAAAGTACTAGATTTTGTTGTAACTAGTTGACATAATACCACAAAAGGAAGTACAAAAGCAAAGCTAACCATGCCCTGTTCCCTTCCCATGAGATACCAGTTTCCACAGCCTTGGGGACATCTGTTTAAAACTTTGTCTTGGTGTCCTCAGAGCTGAATGAGTACATACAGGGTTTGAATCATTTCTTTCCCGCACATATTATCTTCCTGTACTCACTACTCTGCCATTTACCTATTCCACGTAATATACTGGTATGATGCACACTCCTTTCAAAAAGGCAGACCTAAATCTTTTCTCTAACTTCTTTATGCATTTGTATATTCGCATAAGCATACAGTTTTAGAAAAATAGGCTAATTTCATATTTGCTGGGGGTGCCATTAGTGACATTTTCCCTTGCCTCCCACAGTTTCATATTTTTCCTTCCATACTTTTCTCCATCCCTATATAACAGGGTTGCCAGATTTAGCAAATAAAAACACAGGACCCTCACCCAGATTTGAATTTTAGAGAAACAAAGAACTTTTTCTTTTTAGTATAAGTATGTCCCATGCAATGATTCTCTGTTTCACTAAAATTAAAATTTAATTGGACATTCTGCATTTGGGGGGCAACTTTATTATATAACCACATACAAACACACACCTTTAGAATCTTATTATACAGGCTCGGTGCCTGTGGCTCAATCGGCTAAGGCGCCAGCCACGTACACCTAAGGTGGCGGGTTCGAATCCCCAGCCCGGGCCCACCAAACAACAATGATGGCTGCAACCAAAAAAAATGGCCGGGCGTTGTGGCGGGCGCCTGTGGTCCC
>CAUYQV010175628.1:0-10416 GCA_963574575.1 Galagoides demidoff
GGGTTTTCACATGCAATCCGAAATACTTCCATCAAACTGGTCAACACAGCCTTCATGTCATTTTCTCAGTTGTTGTTTTAAAACGTTCACATTCTACTCTTAGAAAGATTCACTTGTACCCTTGCCATTAAGTTCTTTTGATAATTTCTATCTTTATAATAATATTCTCTCTTTGGTGAGAAATTGTCCTTATGCCTTCCTTTCCTTTTTAATCTTGGTTTCTTTTAGTTCTTTGAATATATTTCTAATGGCTTCTTATAAGTCTTTGTCAACTGAATCTGTCATTCAGATTCAGGTTTCTCTCACAGGCAATTTCCATTGTTTGCTCTTTTTCCCTGAGCGTGTATCACATTTTCCTGTTTCTTTGCATATCACATAATTTTTGTTTGAAAGCTGGATGTTTAAAATAATGTACTGTAGCAACTCTGGGAATAAGTTCCCTCCTTCTTTTATGAAATTTGTTATTATTGTTTGCTTGTTTATTTGTTTGGTGACTGGTTAGATTATTTGTGTCTGCTTCTCTTATGCAGTGTGAAATTTCTGATATTGCTCCTTAAAGGATGCAATCTTCAGCATGCTCATAGGGGGTTTGGCAGGGTTCTTTTTGACTGCCTCTCTCCCTGACCAGGCTCATCTGTTAAGTCCTACTAATTGCTGACTGATTGCTCTACTATTTTCTTTCTCTCTTTCTCTCTTTCTCTCTTTCTTTCTCTCTCTCTCTCTCTCTCTTTCTCTCTTTCTCTCTTTCTCTCTTTCTCTTTCTCTCTTTCTTTCTTTCTTTCTTTCTTTCTTTCCTCTTTCTTTTTCTTTCTTTTCTCTCTCTCTCTCATACACAGAGTCTCACTTTGTTCCCATCAGTAGAGTGCCATGATATCATAGCTCACAGCTCAAATTCTTGGGCTCAGGTGATTGTCTTGCCTGAGCCTCCCTAGTAGCTGGGACTAAAGGTGCCTGCCACAATGCCCAGCTATTTTTTTGTTTGTTTGTTATTTTTTGTTTATTTTCAGCAGGCCCAGGCTAGGTTTGAGCTCACCATCCCTGGAGCATGTGGCCAGCACCCTAACTACTAAGTGAGGGGAGCCCCCTGCTCTACTATTTTCAACAAAGACCCTTGGGGTATAAATTACTCCACAGAGTGATCTAGCTAAATTCAGGCTCTTTTGCAAGGATCACGTGTGAGGCTAATTCTGACCCTAGAAAACACTTCTTAGCTTTTACTTTTACCTAGTTCCCTCTGGTAAACTAGCTGGCCCATAGATTAGTTTATATCTACAGTCTGCCCTTAATTGCTTTCTACAAAAACATCCACTCTTTTTGAGAGCATCTTTAGGCTTGAATGTGCTCATATTCTGTTTTAAATAAAGTCAGTTCTTTTAGGGAGAGCATTAGAACTCTCTAGTTTATGGCCTGCCTCTTCCCCTGGAAAAGTTCTCTGAGCCTTGTTTCTGGAGCTGGGGTTAGAGACCATGAGACAAATGGCATTCTTTTTCTGGGAGTGACACTCCCTATTTAGTCATTGTGCATTAGATGATAATATTTTACACAGTAATTGTTACTACCCAACCAGGGTCATTGCAGTGTTTAGAAGGAACCCAATACAAAGAGACAACAGGAGTTACAGTTGAGAAAGAGTTTAATATGGCAAGGGACCAAATGAGGAGCTGGGGGGAAATTTCTTCACTATGTTTCCCTAAGAATTTTTGGGCTAGAGTTTTTAAAGGAGGGCAAAGAGCTAGGGAATTGGGTCTGCTGGTTGGTTGAGAATGAACTCATAGTGTTAAAAAGCAGGAACTGTCTTTTTCTACTAAGTCAATTGCAAGACTACTTGAGTCAGTTTTGTGGTATGGACCACTGGTCCAGTTGGGTCAGCAGGGTCATTGAATTGCAAGGTCTGGAGATATCTCAAAGACTAGCCTTGTTTCACAAGGATTATGTTGTCTATGGGAGCAATGAAGAAAGCTATGAATCTTTATGACCATCTGCTATGTGACTTCTGAATAGTAAGTAATTATAGGAAAGCAAGCTAGGGAACAATGGCAACAATGGCTGGAGATATATATGTATAGCTGAGGTTTATATATAATATGAAGTTATTTATATATATGAGGATATATATGTGTATGTTTATATATGAGTTTAGACAATTAAGTTCATGAACTTATCCTAGAAAAAGTGCTACATCCCTCATGGCTGAATCTCACTATGGTCACCTTTGAAGTACTCCACTCAGGAAGCTGATGCACTGATGCCAGTTCCTAGTCCACCATTCAAAGCAATTTTGGAACTCTTTTTCTGGAATGGCCATCAGAGGTGTCATTGGATATGGTATGACAATTAAGTTTGTGAACTCATCCTAGAAAAAGCACTTTGAAGGATGGACTAAGCACCGGCATTGATTCATAACTTCCCAAGGGGAGTACTTCAAAGGTGACCATGATGATATTTAGCAATGAGATATATAGCACTTTTTCTAGGATGAGTTTGTGAACTAATTGTCAGATGTCTGTCACACACACACACACACACACACACATACACACTTATACCTATTTCTTTGCAAAGTTGAGGCCTCTACCACAGTACCACCTGTGGCCTTTTATTAATTATATAGAGATGATTTCATAATCAGAAACTAATACAAGGGCTCTTTCAAAATATCTAGCCAGGAAAAATATCATAATGACTTAGCTGATTCTGGAAAATATTTGGCCTATGAGATTATTCTTTTTGCTAATGTATATTCTGTTATTCAAAAGACATGAGAAGAATCTTGATCTAGTTGTCAAGGTTGTGTTATTTATTGCTTAGTTTTTCAGCACTTTATCTGTGTCTCTTGACTAGAAGTTTTCAAAGTCTTCTAGTTACATTTTCTTTTGATCAAATAATGGCATTTGAAAGAGGTAACTTTATGCCATATTGGCCTACTTTTATTAAAGCCTCACATTTGCATTCCTATGGTTATAGGTTTTATTGTCTCACCTAATGGGTTCTGACCCACAATCATTGACATTGGAGGAAACAAAAATAGAAATGTCTTCATAATTTTCTACTTAGCACATAAAGCAGTTCTAAAATGGAAGTTGGAAAGTTTGGATGTGGGTACAAGGTCTTAATACTGATAAAGAGAAAAGAAATATGTGCTTTGGAGAGAATCTTTCAAAGCTTTTTGGTTTCACATCCTTTTGCTTTTACATTTAATCTGTTCTCTTCCACTCAGAATACGTTGAAAGATTAATCCCTATATAACATTATATATTTAATATAAGGAAATGTTTACTTTGGTTTTTAACTCATGTAGTATTGAAAGGAAAACCATTTTTATTAATGAATAAAGGAGTCCAGAGGAATCCAATCTGCTTTTCCTAATGTCCTTTTAGAGTCAGTAAACTTTGGAAGATACAAGGTCAAGGAAATCAGTATAATTGGTGAAAATTGTGTATTTAGATTAGTCAGGATGAAGTGTGTTTTATTTTGCGACTTTACAATAATTCTGTGAAGATGAAAAGAGTCTTCTCCATCTGTTAGAGGTTGCTCATGAGAAAATCTAACAAATGGAGCGGCCAGGCGTATATAGTTTATATGCAGATGTCTGCTTTTCCTTCTTTCCTATTTCATTTCTTGCCAAGAAGTAAAAGTAGTGAAACTTTCCAAAGCTAGAGTGTCCCAATGTGCAGTACAGTATGATGGCAGCTGCTCAGAAAATCTTGGAGAGGTAGGAAAACAACCCTTAGGAATTGTGCCAGATTGTCAGCATGAGAATTTAAGAAAGTCAACTAACTGACGGCTAAGTAACAGGGTGTTTGAGAGCCTGTCTGTAAAACTGCAAGGACTGTTTGAGCTATAGCTACATGTGTGAAAACATACGAAGACAATTAGGAGACATGTTTCATACCTTGTCATTACAAGGATCTTGAAAGAAGTTGCTGGCCTGAGTACAAGTATCCCTCTCATTAGAAAAATGGCAGAAACAGGCCAAGATGGCAGACTAAGAGCAGACCAAATATACCACACTCAAGGAAATGATGAAAAGTTGTAAGTAGATGCCCACCTTCAGGTGGAGTCTCTTGGTGAGAGTGTTGTGAATCATCAGAGAGGTGATAGTAGACACTCAGAGTGAAGGAAAGGAGAACAGGTCGGTTCACTCACCAAGATCAGGACTTGGGCAAGATGCATATATGTGGGGAAGGAATAAAAAAGGGAGCCCCAGAGCCCCATACTCTTTGCATAAACACTGTTACTTGAGCTGTAGGGGACCTAGGTTTCTGTTCTGATCATGTAACTGCTTGGAGACCACATGGTAAAGTTGTTAGAGAGCAGGCTCAGCAGGGACCTGACTGGTCTTTGTTGTTGGGTTGCTGCAGCTGATGCCACTCTGAGTTCTTGGTCTGTAGCCCCCAGTGCTTCATTGCAACTGCCTCCACATTGGCAAGGCTGAAGAAGGAACAGGGAGAGCAGATGCTCTCCACAGCTGTGACTGGGTGCCAAGGGCCACCTATTCCCACAACAGAGAGGGTGCCAACATCACTCAAGAGTCTCACAGTAGCAGCTTCAGAGGGATCTACTTGAGGAGATACCTCCAGTCATCTAGCAGTCCAGTTCACATGGTCTTGCCTGCTGACCAGTGGAATAAGGCCACTAACCCTACATGCTGCTGTACCAAGGTCCACAAATTCAAGGAAAGGACTCATGCCCAGGCTGGTAGGACATGTCCCCCAGCCCTGCGTGCTGACTACTGTCTCACACCCCTACAGACTTCCATGCTGTGTAGTGGGCTATGCCCTTGAATCTTTGCACTGGCCAGTACACAATGCCCATGCAACCTATGGCTCTGTGAGTTACATAGAAGCCCATTCCTTTACAGGCTGGCATGTCATGTACAGGCCTGAAACTCTGTGGACCTGCATTTTGGGTGACAGGCCAGGCCTTCAGTGACCCATAGCTCCATGCACTGCACTGTGGCCCATGGCCCAGTGGATGCCCCATGGAGGTCCACATCCCTTGGCCACACACGCTGCCTGGTGGGACATACCCACATGGTTTGTAGAGAAAATTCTATAAGCTGCAAGACAAAAGCAACAATTAACCTACAAAGGAAAGCCCATCACACTAACAGCAGACTTCTCAGTGGAGACCTTACTAGCCAGAAGAGATTGTGGCCCCATATCTAGTCTTCTTAAACAGAACAACTGCCAGCCAAGAATTTTGTATTCATAAATGATTGAGAAATAAGCACTTTCCAGACAAGTAAACACTAAGGGAATTTGATACTACAAGACCTACCCTGTAGAAAATGCTCAATAATGCATTAAACATGAGAACAGTAGAATAGATACCTAGTAGTGTAAAAATACCAGAAAATTAAAGTTCACAGCTCTTATAAAACAACAGCACAGGAGGGAAAACAAAACAAAAGAACAAGGTGTCATTCAACATGATGATCAGAACATATCAATACCAACAATGAATGAAGGGTCTTAATGCTGCAAGTGGAAGACAGAGACTGGCTGATTAGATGAAACATTATTAACCTCAGTGTGTGTTGTCGGCACAGAAACTGTATAGACAGTTTCTGGAGTGTCTATCAAAGAGAAAGGAAAGCTTTTCCTATAGTTCTTGTGTTAAAGATGAAAGCCATCTGTGTATACTTTTTTGTGTACACATTATGTGGGCAGACAGAAATGAGAATGAGAATAAAGTGGAATTTCTATATGAAGCCTTTCACCTCTTCTGCTCACTACTTTGTGAATATCTTCACTACCACATCTATCGACACTTTTAGATGTCATATGATGATAATGGTAGAGATTTAGACCATGTTAGAGATTTGGCGACATGTAGGAAAGCCCTCAACTAGCCTTCTTCTGCATCTTCAGTAGTTTTTCCATTCTCTTTTATAAAAACGGTATGCTTGATCTTTCTCCTCTTTTTCTCTAGATTAGGTTATGACATATTGGTTTATGTGGCCCATTGTTTTAATTCTTTATAATTATTTTCAACTTTTATTTTTTTCTTCTGCTTTTCTTAGATTCATACATCTTTTTCTATCAAGAAGATTCATGCATTGTCATTCTTTTTCTTTGTAAAAATCTTTTCTGTTTCCTTTGTGTTTAACATAGACAGTATATACATACAAACAGTATATTAATGTTCATGGAAATTTAAATAAAAAGAATAAACACAAATGTATGCACTGCGCAGGTTAAGAAATAGAACTTTGCCAATACCTCAGAAATGCACTTAATAACCCTCTCTGATCCTGTTTTCCTTCCTTTAACCCAGGGTTAGCCACAGTCCTGAAGTTTATATTACTTATGAGCTTTTCTTAATAGTTTTGCCACCTTCATATTTATCCGTAAGCAATATATTATTAAATTTTACCCGCTTTTTAAAAATGATAAGAACAAAATCATGCTGCATTCTTCTACAATTTCTTTTATTTAGCCTTGTATTTTTGAGTTCATTTGTTTTCATAGCTATATATTTTTCTGAGGCATAAATATTAAATTATTTGAGAATTTATTCATTCAACTGTGATTGAAGAGTCATATGCCTTCTTTTAGCTATTAGGAACAACAGTCCTAAGAGGCAAAATTTTGGCTTGTTCTGGCTACAGTGCTGCTCTGAGTCCATCAGTGGCAGCAGGGATTGACAGGCAGTGGCCTAAGCGTTCATCCTGTCTCGTCGGTCCCCGGGTGGTGGTGGGGCTGTGTAGCACCTGCCCACCGACCCATGAGAGTGCCTGGCCTCTCTGTTCCTCCCTATTCTGGCAGGGTTGACGCAGAGGTGATTGCAACAGATAGGACCTTGGATAGACTCAGCACTCTGCACCTTGGATCTTAAAATGGCAGCAGGCATGGCGCCCAGTGTTTTTATGCCTGTGGAATCCCACTGTTTCTTCTCTCCAGAGCAATGCCGCTGCACAATCTCAGTCAGCTACCTGTGGTGCTCTGGCTGCCTGCTGTGGGGGAGGGTCCCTCCTGCAGCTCAGATTGCAGTGTCTGTGGGGGCTGTGTGGAGCTCCGGGTTCTCTCCTCTCTCCCCTAGGTGTGCGCACCTTCTCAGGTGCCTCTAATCCTGCTGAGAAGCCTGCCCTATTCCCTCTCTTTCTCTTGGAGAGTCTCTCTATTGATTCCCACTGCTGTCCACTAGAGGATTGATCTGAAGGACAACATCCATTTGCCACTGTCAATCCCATGAGCGCCATCTTTCCCCACTCCCAGTCATCAGTAGGTTCAAAAAGTTGTTTTCCTCAGTGGGGAAAGTGGGCCCACGAGGTATATCGCATACCCTGATGCTGATACCTCTCTATCTTGGTTTGCCTGTCACCCATCTTTATACCAGCTATTTTCCAAAATGTGCAGGGCTAGTTGACATTTAAATATTTTTCTCTGGAAGACTTTTTCTCTGAATCTACTGTGTTCTATCCTGAGCTTGTTCTGCTTGCCTTTAAGATTTGTTATTTCAGGTTGAGGTGGAAATTTGCTTGGCCTCTCTCTTGAATCCCTAATGTGACAGTGTTTCTGAATGTCGATTTGACATTTGGGTGTCTCTCTTTAGTTGACTGTCATCTGTGAAGTTCAGTTGTTTTTTTTTTTTTTTTTAAAATTACAGCTAGCTCCAGCGGGTTTCTAATGCATATTAGCATAATAAAAGTTTTAGGAAATCTTTAGTAAAAAAATATTTTACTTTGCTTTTATCCTCATTTCCCAATTTATCCAGCCATAAATTCTTAATTTAATCAACAACATCCTTCTTTACTTTACAAATTATTCTAAAGTTTATCTAGTTAATCACATACATTTATTTCAAGTTTAAGTGCCAAGCATTATGGTAAGTACTTTAAAGACATTATCTCATTTTACACTCACAATGGCCCTATGAGCTCTAATAGGTAGAAATTCAATAGAGGCTTAGTAGCTTGTCTAAGAATACTTAGCTAATTCAGGAGAGAGCTGAAATTCACATTACGGTGCCTGACTCAAAAGCAGGATTTATATCTTTTGGGGATGCCTTACTGCTTTTCAGGTACCCCGCACTGGTCCTTTCATCAGGATAAATGCTATTAAGCTAATTCTGACATTGCCTGTTTAGAATAAAAAGGTGTTTGTGTGTGAGAACACAGTTGTGAGGGTTGTGGAGAGACTACTGAGCTATCAAGTATACTTCAGCAATAAATTGAATGCCCGGAAGGATGTGTTTGTCACCTAATAGATGTGATTCCATCCCAGAGAAACATCATTCTCAGGAGAGATTTTAATGAATTTTACAGGTGTTTCTCTGCTTGCCAGTGCCTCTTCCTCCGGGGCAGCTTTGCAGAGCTGAGGAATAAGGGAGGGCACAGCAGGGGGTTTCTAACTGGCACACCATCTGTGAAAAGACGGAGAGCTCTGCTCTTTGCCAGTGAAGTCAAATCTAATTTTCAAAACTAAATGAGAATAATAATGACAATAAAAGACCCAGAACACCACTTTATTATATATCCCATTGTGTTTATAGTTCTTGGCAACAACAGAAAGAAAAATCTGAAATCAAATTAGGGCAATCTGCATGACAAAAGTATTAACAAGAGACAGTGGAGGCAGGAAATGGTTGTTGATTTTCATTATCTGTGATGCGGCTGGCTGAGAGCTTTATTTGTCTTCACCTTGACGTTTTGGAGAAAATTTGACTCTTCCTGGCAGCCCGGGCTTCTTTTACTGAAGCATCTTGCTATTTAAGTGAGCATCAAGCCCTCGAAGTTATGTTGGAAGATTTTCCTTTCCCAAGTACCTGGGGATCTCTGTTCTGAAAAGAGACTCATTTGAGAAAACCTAGAGGCTCTAAGAGCTATTTATTACTTAGAGGAATATTTTTTGTTGCATTTAAAATAACAAGGTTCCAAGGAACTTGAGTGAAGTACAGAGCATTGGCTCTAAATAAGCATTGGTTTCCATTCTGATGTAACCTCAGACAGTTAATTTGGCTTCAGTTTCCTCCCTGTGATGATGAATCACAGTATCTGTCTCACTGCGTCGCGGCAAAGATTTAAAGGAATGTACATGAACTCTACAGCCACATCAGAAATTTCATGATTAGCAACTAAACTCTTATTACAAGTCTTGTGAAAATCTGCTGAGCAGAGGAAATTATGTTGCTACCCTGAGATTTCAATTTAGGACCAAGATGCATTGGAGAGGAGCCATAACAGTTTCTTCCAGCAGGTATTCATGCTTTTCCAGAGGTCAGATATATGAGGTTGAACAATTAAGTTTGCAAACTCTTGTAGAAAAAGTGCTACATATCACCTTGTTGAATATCACTGTGTTTGCCTTTGAAGTGCTCCCCTTTGGAAGGTAGGCACTGACAGTAGTGCTTAGTCCACCTCCAAAGCAATTTTAGAACTCTTTTTCTGGAATGGCCATCAGAGCCATCATTGTATTAAGGCCTGACAACTAAGTTCATGAACTTTGCACCCTGTTCTTACATTGGCAGCACTGTATAAACAACTGGTAAAGTTTTGTAACTTTGGTATATCAATGTCTCACAGCTGTGCTCATGTCAACATGTGGTGGCATTGCAGGAAGATGAGGCCCAACAGAGAGAAAGAGCACCCAAACACCACATTTATAAGAGGAAGGACTTTATTCACCAGCTGAGAGCTTACGGTATACAAGATTTCCAAATGGCCACGCTCCCCCACTGGCTTGGTCTTTCCCTTTTTATTGACAGTCAAAAAGTTCCACCCCACAGGTACCCCTCTCATTGACCAGTTTGAATCAAGCAGGAGATGCTATTCCAGCCCCTACAGAACTACAGGATTTCATAGAACTTGGAAATTTCCATGTTACAAATTCCCAAGAGCTGAATCACCATGGAGAGGTGTATCTTTGTGGTCTCCTTGAGAATACCTGTTCTCCTAGACCTCACCCTTCTCAGGTATTCTCTCTCAGTGGTGTCCTGCTGCGTTCATTATGGTTGTTGTGTGTTTTTGTGTGCTGTATAAATGACAGCTCTGATGGTCATTCCAGAAAAAGCATCCAAAATTGCTTTGAAGGGTGGACTAGGCATTGATGTCAGTGCATAGCTTCCCAAGGGGAGAACTTGAAGGTGTCTATAGTGATATTCAACAGTGAGGTATGTGGCACTTTCTCTAGGATGAGTTTGCAAACTTAATTATCAGACCTGTTACAAAGGGCCGATGTTCAGATTGCTTTCTGTATTATGTGTTGGATCATAAGTCTTTACTACTCTGTACTAACAAATTAATGCCCAAACGGCTTTTTCTTGACATTTCACTAACTTAAAGTTTTCATCCCTAAAAGCATCAGTTTAAATGTGACTCTAATGAAATGATTTCTAGCTCTTGCTGGGGCTCAGTGAATGATACCTCAGTGGGCAGGGCTGCCAACCACTTTTGAATTTAAAGAAACTGGAAGG
>CAUYQV010175630.1:0-45924 GCA_963574575.1 Galagoides demidoff
ACTAGCTACATATCCAGCTCTAGACCCATCACAGGCAGGAATAGGGCCACAGGCAGAAGGTTTTAGTCTTATTCTTAATCATCCTCTGAAACTGGTAAAAGTAGGCTCTGCCTGCTTCAAAATTGGGCTGTTGATAGAGAAGACAGTCATAAATATGACTATTTATTTAGCAATGACAGTATCTGCCATATTACCACTAGAAATAGGAAAGATAATGGTAGGAAGTCATAGTAGAAAGTGTATTATGCTGTACAACTGTTATTTGGAACAACACAATTAAAATGCATTTATTAGTATATGCAGTTTAAATAATTATAGATTAAATAGCCATAAATAATATTAAGTCAACAACAGATTGGCTTCCACATCAACAAATTATTAGAATATATAAAAATATGAAAATAGTTTGAATGTTGGCCCTGCCTAAATATTTAACATACCTTAAATATTTGGTTGGTTATAGGATTGTATTTGAATAATATTCATATCAACTGCTTAAAATTGATTAAGAATTATTTAGAAGAGACAGACATGTATTAGCTTTCTATGGCTGTTGTAGCCAATCATTCCAGGGGAGAATCTGCTCTCCTGCCTCTTTCAGCTTCTAGGGGTTGCGTTCCTTGGTTGGGGTCCCTTTCCTCTATCTTCAAAGCCAGCTATGTATGGAAGGCTCAGTCATTTTCATATCACATCTCCACTACTCTTCTTTCATACCTTTATCCATGTCTCTGACCCCAGCTTGGAAGGGTTCTGCAATTTTAAACACTGATGTGATGGGACTGGGTCCAGGAAGATACTCCAGGACAATTTTCCCTTTCCCATGATGTTTTAATTTCTTCTACAAAGTCCCCCCATGTAAGTAAATATGTCCATGGATTCCAGGGATGAAGCCATGAATATTAAGGAGTATGGTGGGCTACTAGTCTGCATACCACAGTCTGTCTTTCTAATCTCAATTGCATGATACTTTAGAAGTGCACTTTATTATATTGTACTTTATAATTCCTTTTAAATGGTACTTTAAAAGTATACTTTATTATTTTGTCTTCAGAATCCAAAAATGCTCACAATTAATTCATAAGGAACTCTTATTAGATATATATATTTTTTTAAAAAAAAAATGGTTCTTTGCAAATATACTGGCATTTTATTTGTACATATGTAATATATATACATAACACAAACATACGCCATAGACACGTCCTCTACACACAAACCTCACCTCCTGCTCATGTCCCCCCACATAAAATCTAATAGCATTAATCAGCTTTATCTTTATTTCTAAAAGATTAAATGTTTTATGTCTTGTAAGTATTTATCCTGCATAATAAGTCTAAAATTCCACTGTTGCCCAAGTCAAGAGGAGTGGCTATCTAATAAAAGAAGGTGAGCAGGAGTGAGATCAAATGAAACATTCACCATAAATCACCTCTGCCTTGGCGGGTCAGGCTGCTTGAAACTTTCCAGCAGATGATAGCACGTCACGCCCCACCGTGTGGGTTTACTTTGTCATCTGGACACACAGGAATTTCCTCACTTCTCTCCCCAGACAGTTTGTCTACAGTATCTGTTGCTCTGAGGGATGGTAGCCATGTTAACATCTTGGAGACAAAAAGAAGAAAACATTTTTTTTCAAATAATCCAACATCAGAATAAGAAACATCATCATGACTTTCACCATATTTATTTTTACTAAGTCTTATTTTGAAAAGTAGACTAGTGTTGAAATACTGAATGTTTCCACTAAGAATGTTTCAGAAATAAGACATGTTGGATTAGATTTTCATATGAGTGATAATAATTGATTATACTCTATAGCTAATGATTATTCACTATATATAATTGTTGGCTGGGAGAGATGAATCCATATATGATCCAATATATAGACCGAATTCAATATTTTCACTAGTAACTTCGAAAAAATATTCTTCATGCCTTTTTTTAAAGTTAAATCCCTACCAAATACAAGAAGGTAATACTTTTTTTTTGCTTTTCCATGTTAATCAAAACCTATCTTTTTTTCCCAGAATAGTTACTTTTCAAAAAATGAAAAGTTGAAACAATGACTAAAGTAAGCATCAGACTAACCTAGTGGCTCAGAAGATAGGATTTATTTCATGCTTGAGAGAAGGGTAACTTTTACATAGCATTAAACAAATTAGGAGAAAAAGTTTGTTCAGCATCTAATATGTTTTTTGCCTCTGATCTCAACATGCATAGTTGTGCAGCCTTTGCCCCTCTAGTGAGAGTTCCATGTTAGAAATAGGCCCCACATGAGCGGTAGATTTTCTCCAAAAAACCAATGTCAAGAATTACACCCCTCCCTACATAGCTATGCCTCTCTTTTCACTAAAGGCTGACAGTGCTTCCACTTGGCTGGAGTCTGGGTTGGTCCTGGGACTTGCTTTCACCAATACAACATGGTACAATTGGTTCTGTGCCAGTTTCTGAATCTAGGCTTTCAAGATGACTGCTGGGTTTGTTTTCATTGTGTTGAAGTCTAGGCATCATGCTGTGAGGGAAAGGCCTAGACTTTCCTAGGAGGGAGTGAGGTCACATGGAGGTCAACCAAATGCCCACCTGCCAGCCAGCACCAACTGTCAGACTTGGGAATGAGGACTTGTCGGACGCCCAGCCTTGCCGTGCTGCGTTATGCCCGGCTAAAGGCAGCCACATGAATAATTCCGGCTAATACCACACAGAGAAAAGCACTAGGCAGCTGGTCCTAGTCAACCACAAAATCATGAAGGAAAACAAAAACAGAGAACATTGTTTTAGGAGACTATGGTTTAAAACGGGTTAGTTGCAAAGTAGTATCAAACTGAAGTACACAGTGAAGCCAAACTCCACTCTCATGACTAATCCCTCTACCAAAAGTAGACAAAGACATTTTAAGAAATCAAAACCTTAAATATTCCCTAGGATGTCTAGCCAAATTATCTATTATTATGCTATTGTCTTAGTCACTTTTTATTCATATCAAACCCACTTCTCGTTTTCTAAAGATTAACAATGCTGGTAGATTAGTAAAATTGATTTTTGTTCTGTGAAGTGCTTCCATTATTCAAAGACAGAATGAATTGAAATACTGAAGTCAGTTTTCTCTAAAACTGCATTTGCAACATAGTAGCTATGATAGGAGGCCTAAGAATTTGAGCATAAAATGTTTCTGAGAGACTGAAACAGGAAAAAAGAAATCAAGCAATTTGTCCTTATAAAAGGGGGGTGGGGAAGCTGAAGTTAGCAGCCCATTCCCTAAGACATGATTTATAAACGGGTTTATACAGGGGCCTGGGATATGCCTGTGCCTGATCAAGGTGACCAGGCTGTAGCCTCAAGTAGTCATGTCTGGAATGTGATTGATGTAAAAGAAAATTGCGGGCTGTTCAATCGTGTCCTACCTTGCTTGACTTGACATAATGGTGCTTGTGGCCACTCAGAAAGAGAGAGAACACTGCAGAGCATGAATTTTCAGCATCCATCCAACCCTGTGCAGGGAAAGCAATGCTTTAATAACCAAAGTTATTTCGATAGAAAAATTCCTAGAGTGGAAAAAGGACCATCCATCAATTCACAGAACTTCATTCTCAGGCCTTGCAAGAACATCCAAGTTAGCCTGTTCAAATTTTAGTTTCTCCCAGCACTCTTATGGCTTCCACTTTGGAGTTGGGATGGATTTTTCCACTAGCAAGAAGTTGGTTGTGTACACAAGTGACCCCAGTTCTTGGGAAAGAGAGCATTTTTGCTTTTGAGAACACTAAGCCATTGAATTACTGGATACTGTCATACCATATAATCCCCCTACAAAATGCATCATAATGGTGAGTGAAGAACAGTAGAACCAGTATTGAGGCATGGACTTGGTCAGCATAGTCACTGGGATCAGCTAAATAAAGGGTTTACGCTGTAATTCAGATTGTAAATAAAATCTGTGGCTCAGTAGTATCACAAACAGGTATTTTTCATAGACTGTTGGCATCTCCTACTGATTGTATTAGTTAGTAGTCCCACCATCGGTGTACACATCTGCCCTTCTCTCAGCATCCACACCAGTATCTATTGTTTGGGGACTTTTTAATAAAATCCATTCTCACTGGCTGAGATACTTAGGTGGTAGTTCGTTGCTGTTTTGATTTACATCTCTCTTATGATTAGTGATGTTGCGAATTCTATTTAGAAATACTTTTTGACAAATAAAATTTTCTTTATATATATATTAAAGAATCATTTTTCCTTGATTTTAAAAAATAATTATGTAACATTTTCTTCCGCCCTTGCTTCAATTTGAAGGTTAAAACACGTTATAAGGGTGTGGCAGTGTTTCAGGTAAGAATGCAAATTCTTTTTTTTGAGACAGAGTCTTACTCTGCCACCCTGGGTAGAGTATCATGGCATCATAGTTCATAGCAATCTCACATTCTTGAGCTGAAGCGATTATCTTCCCTCTGCCCCCAAGTAGCTGGGACTACAGGTGCATGACACAGCACCTAGCTAATTTTTGTATTTTTAGTAGACATGGGTCTTGCTCTTGTTTAGGCTGGTCTTGAACTCCTGAGTTTCAGTAATCCACCTGCCTCAGCCTCCCAAAGTCCTAGAATTACAGGTGTGAGCCATCATGCCCTGCAAGAATATGAATTCTAGAGCCAGAAGGCCTGAGTTCAAGGTTTGGCTCTGCCTCCTCCTCCTAGGTCTGTCATGAATGATCCATTAACATTTTTAAAGGGCTTAGAAGAGTGCCCAGGGCAGAACATGTATGGTGGTTCCCCCTTGTCTGTGAGGGATATGTTCCACTACCCCCAGTGAATTCCTGAAACTGCAGATAGTACCAAATCTTAGGTACAGAATGTCTCAAATGTGAACCCTAAAGTTGTCATACACAGGGAGAATAGAAAACTTTAGCTAAATAAATTCATTTACAAAATATTTGTTATAAAATCTTATAAATTATTTGCAAAATATCTACTACTTGGCCATTGAACATAATTTATATTTTGTAATGTATATTTTATAAAGGTACATTTAGCTATAACTTCCCGTTTTCCCATGTGTGGTGAAATGTGCCTTTCCAGGCAGCATTTGGGACACCCTGTCTATAGGCACGTGCTGCATAACAACGTTTCAGCCATTGATGATCGTAGGTGCAGTGGCACATAGATTATAATAGAGCTAAAAAATGGCTGTCGGGCAGAGACATTATCGTGCAATGCCTTCCTCATGTGTTTGTGGTGATCCTGGTGTGAACGCATCTACTGTGCTGTGAGACGTGTACAGTATATCACCTAAACTATGTATAAAATACAGCACCTACAGTTAGGTTTAATACTAGATAATCACAAAAAATGACAAGGTTACTGGTTTGTGTGTTTACCATCCTTTTCATTATTATTCTAGAGCATAATAATTACATTCAGTCACTATATCAGTTAACTACTTATAAAAAATTGTTAATTGTGCAACAGGCTCAGGCAAATTTTTTTAAGGCAGTTCAGAAGAAGGCAGTTTTATCACAGGAGACTGTGGCTCCCTCCCTGTTATTGCCCCTGAAAACCTTGGAGTGGGACAAATTATGGGGATGGAAAACAGTGATACTCATTATGCTGATTCTGTACAGGTCGACATTAGCCTGTGTATCTGTGTCTTTTTGCAGTTTCTGGCCAGGGCTGGTTTTGAACCTGCCACCTCCAGCATATGGGGCCAGCGCCCCACCGCTTTCTGTGTCTGTACAGGTGCCACCCTGTATCTATGTCTTTTTAACAAAATTTTGAAATATAAAAGAAAAAAACCTTTAAAAATAGGAAGAACACTTATAGAATAGTAATATAAATAAAGAAAATATCTTTATACAGCTGTACAATGTGTGTTTTAGGCTAAGGGTTACTTACAAAGAGTCAAAAAAGTTAAAAAAATGTAAAAAGTTTATAAAGTAAAAATGTTACAGTAAACTAGTGTTTAATTTATTATTGAAGAAAGAAATTTTTATATAAATTTACTATAGCCTAAATGGACGTTTTAGGCTTTACAATAATGACCTAATCCTTCACAATCACTCACCACCTACTCACTGTCACACCCAGAGAACTTCTAGTTCTGTAAATTCCATTCATGGAAAGTGCCCTATACGGGTGTACTGTTTTTAGTACTTATGCAGCATTGTTACTTTACCTTTTCTATGTTTGGCTGTGCTTAGATTCATGAATACTTGCCATGGTATCACGATGGCCTATGGCGTTCAGTCCAGTAACGTGTTCTACAGCTTGGTAACCTAGAAGGAATAGAGGATACCACATAGCTAAGATGTGTGGTGGGCTACATCATCTCAGTTTGTGTAAGTACTCTCTGTGTTGATCACGTAACTGCAAAATCACCTATGGAAGCATTTCTCATAATATTTCCCTGTCATTAAGGAAGATTGTATTATTATTTATAATTTGATAAGCAAGCTGGCGACTGAGGGGTCGGTAGTGTTGAGAGTATGGATACACTGGACAAAGGGAGGATTCATGCTCGGGCAGACAGAATAACACAGCTTGAGATTTCAGAGAGCTCTGCAATGTAAAATTGATGAATTCTTTATTTTTTATATTGTTTATATTAAGTTTTTTTTTAGATCATCATTGGCTACAGTCACTGAAACCACAAAAGTAAAACCGAGAAAAAGAAAAGGCTACTGTATGAGATATTCTTTGTTAAAAAATAAAATAGCAAGATTTTCCCTGTGGACTAGCTGTGTGAGTGCTCCCAAATTAGATTTCCTGTGCCATATGTGGTATGAGTTGAGTGGGTTAAGGGATACCCAGAGAGTTGGTAAAAGATTATTTCTGACAGTGTCTGTGAGGGCATTTCTTGAAGAGATTAGCATTTCAATCAGTAGACTGAGTAAAGAAGATCTACACTCACCAATCTGGGAGGGCATCATGCCATTTATTGAGGGCCAATGGAAAGGTAACTTCACTCTCTCTTCTTGAGCTGGGAGGCCCACGTTCTTCTGCCTTTAAGACTCTAGGACTTGAACGACAATCTCCACCTCTTAGATTTTAGGTCTTTCACCTCAGACTGCAAATTATAACATTGGCTCTTCTGGTTCTCAGACTTCTGACTCAAGTTGAAGTTCACCATTGTTTTTCGTAGTTCTCCAGTTTGCTGACAATGAATTGTGGGACTTCTGGGCCTCCATAGTGAGCCAAGTTCATAGCACATCTCTTCATTTGTCTATAAATGTTGAATTATTTATGGAAAATCCTGACTAATTTCTATGTTTCATTTTTTTATCCTAGCTTTGATAAAAAAAAACATTAGTTTAGTATCACATATCTAACATAATAGCAACAAAGAGTTAACTAAAAGTAAGTATTTTTCTTTCAACAGTTTTATTTTCTCAACTCATTTTTAATCTTTGTTGATATATAGTAGATGTGTCAGGAGTTCTATCATGGAAGATGCATCAGAGCTAATTCTGATTCTATCAATTCTGAATCTTCATACAAATTGAGTACAGCTGGCTGTGCCTCATTAGAATTATAAGTGTATCTCAAGAGGACACATACAGACCCCTGAAATCTCTTCTTCCAGTAATTATAATACACAGGTAAAACCATGTACTCTTGCATGGGGTTAGCTATGCAGTCACACAGGGCCTGGTGTGCTTAGAAGGACCTTGGGTTTGGTTTAATGTTCTATGTTGCTGTCTGATGTTCTATGTTGCTGTCTGGAAATCCTTAACAATATTGGAACCACAGAACCCACATGTTTATTCTGCACTGGGCCCTAAAAATTATTCCCTGCCTTACAATTCACCAGCTATGCTTCAAATAATATTCCTTTATAGAATTATAAACATCCAGGTTATGTTAAAAAAAAATTCCTACTAGCAAGAGGTATATGTGTCTCAAAAAATATCAGGTACAAATCTTTGACTTAACATATAAAAACATTAACCTCAAATTTTTAGTTTTTAACTTTGAATATCATCTGGGTAGTGTATCACAATATTCCTTAAATCCAATATGGCAGACTCTGTAGACATTATGCTCCTTCTTAAGTAAGATTTAGGTGTTAATTGTGCCATCTTCTTCCTACTCATTATAAATCCTGTCATCTTTGACTCTCTGCTTTTTCATGCCTTCCACAGCCAATCACTTGCCAAGAACTATTGATTTTACTTCATAATAACTCTCAGTTTGATTCTTTCCTCCCTACTCTTCCTTCCAGTAGCATAGTGGAAGTCCTCATTACTTTTCTTCTAATTTACTTCAATGGCTTCCTTACCATTTTCCTAATCTACTCTTGCACACTCCATCCAATTAATTTTGCCTGCTTCTTTCATCTTTATTTTCTGAAAATACAGCACTGATTATGTCTCTCCTTAGCTCAAAAACTCGAAGCCTTCCCGTTTCCACCAGAATTAAATCCACGTTCTTTAGTGTGTCATTTATGCTTCTCTGTGAATTAATCTTAATCAACTAGTCCAATTTTATCTGCCCTTGCAAGGAGGTAGACTACAATTAAACTCTCTCCTCACAGACTACCAGATTTGCGATGTGTATCTATCATTTCATTAATTGTATTAGGTATAATTAGTAAATAGATTTGGAAATTACTGAAAAAGAAGAATAGAGAATAGAAAGACGATACTGAGGATATAAGTGGTATCCTGATCTTGTTGGGCTTTTCAAGCAATGTAAAAAGATATAGCTTTTATTTTGAACAACTGAAGAATTTAAGAAAAAAAGAACGAGATGATTAGAATTTACTTGAACAAGTCAGCCTGGTTACCTGGCAGGGAACAGATTGAAGGGTAGATAGTGTAGGGGAAGGAAAATATGTTTTTCTCTACCCCTCCTAGGTTCATAGCCAAGTTTTCTACAAGAAAAAAAAATAAGAAAAAAAAATACAAAAACATTTAACACGAGTTTTATGTGACATGGGAATTTCGTGAGGAAATGAAGACCCAGAGAAACAGTTAGGCCTGTGTATTTTTATGCTGGGATTGCTGGGTGGCTAGTTATAGAGAAATATAACAGGAAAAAAAAGAGTATAATCTAAATGGCAATAAACTGAGGTAAGCTTAACAAGGCCTGTTTGTTCAGATTTTTCTCAGTAACCATTTGTCTTCAGAAATAAGGATGCTTCTTTCTTCTGGGATAGGAAGGGTACATTTCACATGAAGGACTTATAAAAATCCTTCCTAAGTTATATAAACTGCTCTAGGGAAGAACCTGAGAGCAGTTCCTGCTTCTGTGGTTTTCTCAAATTCCTTCGGTTTAACATACTCAATATGCCAAGAAGCCATATTTTAGGGTAGCATGTCCTGAAACTCATCCCATGAGATGATAGGAGATTTAGTTAGGAAAGTATATCTATAAACGGAGTAAAGTGGACCAATAGAAGAAATACTTAGGTGGTAGAATTAATAAATTAAACTTCGGATGGATGTGGAATCAAGGATGCTTCCATATGTGTTACTTTAATAACTCAGAGACCGACGAGTTTACTTACTAAAATAGAGAACATGGAAAATGCAGCAGGGGAGAGTATGGGTGAGCAGAGAGAGGTAGACACTGATATGGGTTTCGGATGAATGGGTTATTTAAAGAATATATCCTGGAGGCAGCCAGGTGAGGGGGGAGACACCAACAGAAACCACAAGGACAGATGTCATTGATTTAATAACTACAAGGAGCTGGTTTTGACTCGCTGGATTTTAGCAAATTTTGGTCCCATGTAAGATTTCAATAATAAAAGAAAACTCCTATTTTTAAGGTGAATCAAGAATAGAGGTCGGAAATGAAACTTTTAAAGAGGATTTCGTACTGAAATAATAGATTTATCTATGACTAGTTACTTGCATTTTTAACATTCCATCTTTTCATTCTTACCTTTAAATTAATTCAGACCTTTTTAAAGGGATCAAAAAAATATCTTCCGATCAAGGTATTTTATTGTTTTTGTTAGCCCGAGAAGAAGCTTGTGCTAAGTATTCAAATCTACAATCTTTATAATTAAAAAAATAATAACAATGTGGAAAAGTGAGAGGTCTTGGCAATTGAACAGAAATATGTCAAAATCCTCCAAAGGCAATTTTCAGATTGAAATGATTGCCACCTTTATGTTGATCAAAGATAATTCTGTCTAAGTTTCTGCATGGTACTTAGCTCTTGGATAATGGTGAAAGATATTACACGTCCTCCCACCTGGTATTACAGCACACATAGCAATAATGAAGACAGATTAGTGCTATTTACCTACTGACACTGACAAGAGTAGCTTGTCTTTGTTCCTCTATTTTATCATTAAAGTCTTGTTTTGCAGCATTACATTGCCTGAAGACAGCATGCTGCGATCTTGAACCAGAGGAGAGAGATTTAAATAGCGTTGTTAATGGCCTGGATCACCCCCGTCTGAAAATCAAGAAAACTCAAACTTAATGCTGTCTCCTGTCCTTAATTTACACCGTTAGGGAAATATAAAGAGCTTGGAAAAAAACATTTTTATCATTACAGAGATAATATTACAATTCCTTATGATATTTTTTAAAGATGTACTTTATTTTATAAATTTCAAAATTTCAATGATTACCTAGATCTTTATGTTCACATGAACAGTTAGACAGACGCTCTCTCACACATGCCGGATGGGAAGGAGATAATGTTTATAGAAAAGTTAAATTGGGGGGCTGCATTGAGAGGAATATTGAGTAAATTGTTTTAATATTACTTGAAATTTCTTTTGGAGTCTGATAATTTTTATTGGTTCCCCTCTGGTTACTCTTTGTGATCAAGAAAATTGATAACGTTTCTTTCACAAGAGTATCAAACTTACCTCAAATACAAATCTTTGTGGCAGAATATGAAAATCTTTGATAAAATCCAAGATGGTTATATCATTCTGTCTTATTCCTGTCAGCTGTCACCGTCATTTCCTCAGAGCAGTTAATTAGATTTGTTCAGCTTCACCTCTACTTCAAAAACCCAGCCTGACCTGCAGAATTGTATAACAGTTCAAGGATTCTTCTCCTGGCAAAGACAAAGGAGGCATTTGCCCATGGGGTCAGAATTGTAGTAGCAGTAATGTCAAGTCTCTTAACTATAATTTAACTAAAATTTAGTTGGAACTATCATCAAACATCATAGCTTGAGGCAGGGAATTGTACTGACATTATTAAAATTCCTCTCAACAACCTACTGTTACATACTTCGACACTATTACCCAATCTGTTTTCCCTCTTCATTAATGATCACTGAACTGCCATCTCCCCTTCAGACCAGTTTAAAGTTACACCGTCTTGTTGCATGTTTTTAGTTTTCAATCGCTTTTTGCATACTTCGAGGCGGACACTATATTCTTTTTGTACATAAGTCTTAGTAATTTGCCTATAAAAGACACTTCATTCTTTCCACAAAGATTTTGAGTCAGAGTCTACATTTACCACGCCAGTGAGTGAGCTATACTCTATAAATGGAGGGTGAGATTGGGGAGAGGCAGATGGTCTCTTGATTGCTTCTTAATTTGAGCCAGTGATGAAAGGATTAATAGTTTATCCAAAGTTATATCATCCCACATCAGGAATTATTTGAGTTTCTTTCTGCATATTGGTCATAGAGGACAGGACAGTGTTTACAATTTCATGGTTTAGATGAAAACTCTGGCTTTCAATCCAGTGTTTCCTATTCTAGCTAGTTACGGGCAAGTTATTAACTAGCTCTCAGGCCTAATTCCATCATCTATAATATGAGATAAAATATTATTACTTGAGGCCAGGCATGGTGGCTAATACTTGCAATCCCAGAATTTTGGGAGGCAAAAGAGGGAGGGTTGCTTGAGGTCAGGAGTTCAAGGTCAAGAGTTCAAGACCAGTCTAGGCAACATAGGGAGACTGTGTCTTGACAAAAGTAAAATAAAGTCAAACAAAAAAACTCCAAGGCTCCATCGTGGGTAAAATGAACCTTAACTGGTGGAGCACGTAGCGCATCCCACACACATAATAGTTATTGAATAATTGTTATTTGTCTACCAATGATTTGAGCATCACAAGTGTTTTCCTTTTAAATGTAAAACTACTACAGAGATGATACTAACAAAAACATAAATGACTAAAGTACTCACGCTGCTACAAACCACATAGTCATCTTTTTAGACTTGCTGCTTGAAAAATAATGTTTCCTTTAACCTGAGTTTCAATCACATGTACAGGACAAAAAATGCATTGTGTGAGCTGTTCCCCTGCCTTCAGCATAACCAATAACCTAACACTGCATACACCCTTGTTCTCCACCTCCACGTTTTCAGCATCTGAAAAGAGACCTGAAAAATACACTTGCTCTGATTTTTTTTCTTAAAAGAATAGCAACAGGTGAACTGCATTTCTACAAAGGGCACGGAGGTGACCTGTCAGATCTTCAGTATTTGGACGGTCACGTAATAGAGAAGGAAACAGGGCTTAGGGCGTGGATGGTTGGCATAGGATAGGTTGACATTCAAAAACTGTTTTTGGTAAGGTAGGCATTGAGAAACTTATGTAGCTTAGTTGCTCCACAGGAAAAAAAGAAATATTTAACTGAATCGTAGCGTACCAAGTACTTCAAGTTTCAAAGAGATGCCTGTAAAGAATTTCTTTTGAACTGAGTCATTCCGCGTGATATTCTTTTTACAGTGGAAAAGGGAACACAGTTTTACAAGAATTATGCTGTCTGTAACTGAATATTTGAAAAAAAAAATAAACAACCTCTGGCACTACAGAAACTTATGGGATAGGAATTTGTGTCTGCAGGGCTTCCTCGAAAGTCATGCGAATAATAAGAGAAGTAATAACATACCTATAAAGAGGGGCAGGAAATAATTTACAACGTGTGAGGAAAGATCTTTACAGATGGAAAAAGAATTTTATAATTTAGCATGATGACAATAGTGTATTCATGAAATCTCCTTTTTAAAAGTGTTCAGCTATTCAGCTTGCTTTGAAAGTTAACATCTAATTAATCACCGTTCCTGGGTAATGTCTACATTCCCTTTCCAAATTATGAGAATCTGCTCTGAAGGAGGCACAGATTGGGTGGGCAAAAGCTACAAACGAATTTTTCAAGCAAATACCCATGCCATTGTTTCTGGTCTTTTTTGTGAAATGCTTAATATTTAGTTTCTCGGTCTTATAAGATTTGTGAAATATTGTTCTTTTTGTTCAGTTGGCGTTCAGTTGCTGAATGTGGAAGTGCTATGGTAACCTTTAAATAAATTGTAAATAAGACTGCCTGTAGAAACACACGTTTTCATAAGTTGTTCTCTTCCACTGTTCTCTAGGAAAAATTTAAATCATAGAGAAATACTGGTTATATTTCACAGCAGGATTGGGATTGGTTTTATCCTTTCTTTGCATAGAATATACTTCTTAAAAGAATTCTGAATATTAATAATGGGAGTGAATCACTGAAGCAAATTAGTCAGACAGATACATTTTGAAACAGTATATTAAGGGTATCCTTCAAAGACACTGACACAATGTATTTCCCCTTTCTAAATTGTGTTTTTTTTTAGCAAGAGTATTTGCAATGGGAACAATCTTAACCACAGCAGTGAGAAGCCGGATATGGGATCTTGCACCTTCAGGTCAGCAGTTCAAATCTGGCCTAGATCAACAATGATTGAAAATCGTTACCAGTGGATGGTTTCATAATGTTCTCAATAAGTGAGTCAGTGGACTTGGTTGCACTCTGTTTGCTAGTAGACCAGTGCCTCGGTGACAAATCACGTCACACCATGCATGACACCCCCTTGATCATATAGGCACTAAATGACACCTTTGTTGGTTATTTCATTAAATTGCTTCATTATTTACTGAAATGAAAACTGTATAGTTATTGTCCCTTCACAAATCATATCCATTAATGTACAATCTGATTTTGTTGGACAGTGTAAATATTTTATATTTTGCTGACTACATTTATAACGGTGAGCCTAAGGAGTCTAAATTAAATTTTAGATTTCAATGGCATATTCGAGAAAGACATTGGCACATTTCAGAAATATGTGTGCACGTGCATACATACACACACTCACACATACACACACACACACATTTGTGGGTGAGAAGAGGAACTCGATGACTATGGCGAAGGTTATAAGACTCCAGATAGTAAGGGTAACCTCCTGAGTGAGTACACAATTGTGTCTTTCCATATGTGTACAGACTGTCAAAAGCCTATAGATGCTATTGTCCGATAAATAGAATTCTATTTCAAAATTGTGGTGTTTATAATTTATAATATGTATGTTCCTCTAGACACATCTGAAATATACAGATATTACGTGGAAATTTACTTTTTTCTTGGGTATTATAAAAGTGCCTCTGTGTTGAATGGTTGGGAACCCCAACACTGTACTTTAGTGCCTCCCCAAAGCATCCATAGATGGCCTAATACCTGCACTATCACAGAGAAACTCCCAAATTGGGAGCGTGTCTCTGGAAATTGTGGCTTTTGTGTTTCTCTCGTCCTCCTCCTCCCAGTCTCTGCAGCCCAGGTGGTAGGGAGCAGGGAACAAAGGAGCAGAGGGCCTTTCATGAAAAACCTTCCATGGAAGCAGTGATGGAGAACAGGGATAAAAAACATTGCAGTTTCTCAAAGCAGTAGAATCATAGCACCTAGGAAACAGCCACGCACAGTGAAAACACTCTTACTGCCTTTTGATAAAACATTTGGGCTCTTGTGTCTAGAGCGGTGGAATAAAAGACTTTCTTCTAGAATGGCAAAGACAGAATAGGATGCTTATGCAGCCGTAGAATTAAGAGATACGTGATTATCAAATTAGAATGGAAAAATAATAATTTGCACGCTAGGGGGATACCTCTTTGTTTAAAGGTGTAAATGAGGCATCGTTGCGGAGGCTAAAGCACAAAACATATGTTCACAAGTACTTGACAACCATGCGGATATAGAATCCGAACTGGGGTTATATGTGAAAGGTGGGCTTGCAAAACGAGAAACTTGAAAAGGGGAAGAAAGAGATAAAATAATTTATTTGCTTGTGTTGCAAAATGAGCTATTTGTATTCAGAGCACACAAATGAAATGAACATGATTAAGGTTAAGCTATCTGGGAGTAAGGACTGGAAATTCAACCGGGAAAATAGGAGTTTGCAGAAAGAAATCTGTTCTTCTAAACAGTAATATTCCATTAAGTAAATAAATCACCATTACATGTTGATGTGTGTATAGTCTAGTTATCAAGAGATTTGAAAGTGTCAGTTAAAGAAATATGTTTAATTTTTTAACCTATGAAATCACTGACATTTTACATAAAAAAATGCCTTTAATTTTAACTAGAAATGCCAGATTTTTATGGGAGATAAATGGCAAACACGATGTTAAACTTGACTCCAACGTTTGTTACTTTGTCAGCTTGCAGACCATACACCCAGGAGAACGGCAGAGCTCCCAGGGTCAAAAGGTGGTGACAGTTTGAAAGAAATGACATCCACTGTTTGTGTGGCCCTAGGGGCTAGTCCGCACACAGGAACAGTAATAGTTATTTACAACATTGATCTGCAGGATTTCTTAAAAAAATAAACTTCTGTTAGCAGGAAGTCAAGTATAATAATAATAATGAGGGAAGTTTGTCATTATCATCGCGCATCCTCAAAAAAAGAATTCTACTGGGCCTTGTAAACACCGTAGGGCTCTATAGCGTGTACTCACGGTGACTGATAGCCCTGTTTTGCTACTCAGGTAGATTTTTTTCATCCACTTTTGGTAGCATGTTATGAACGAAAGGAAGAATTTTCATTTATTTTCGTAGATTTCATTATATCCCCTCCAAAGTGTATTTGTTGAAGCCATAACCCCACCCCCCGCCAATGTAATTCTTGAAATAAGACCTTTAAAGAAGTAATGAAGGTTAAATGAGTTCCTAAGGGTAAGTTCATAATCTAATATGACTGATATCCTTATAAAAAGAGAAGGAGACACTAGGGATGAGCATACACAAAGAAAAGGCCACACAAGGACACAATGAGAAAAGAGGCAGTCTTGTTTTTTAGAGACAGAGTCTCACTTTATCTCCCTCAGTAGAGCGCTGTCGAGTCACAGCTCACAGCAAGCTCCAGCTCTTGGACTTAGGCGATTCTCTTGCCTCAGTCTCCCGAGTATCTGGGACTACAGATGCCCTCTACACTGCCCAGCTATTTCTTTGTTGCTGTTTGGAGTTCGAACCCGCCACCCTCCGTATGTGGGGCTGACGCCCTACTCACTGAGCCATAGGCACTGACCTGAAAGAAGCTTTCCTCAAGATGAGGAGAGGGCAGTTCTCAAGAGAAAGCAAATTGGCTGACACCTTGTTCTTAGACTTCCAAGTCCCAGAATTATGAGAAGGTAAATTTCAGTTGTTTAAGCCACCCCGTCTGTGACATTGTTTACAGCAGCTTTAGCAACCAAACACAACTACACACATGCCCGCACACTGTATATATATTTGATATCATTTTCTTTTATCTTAAGATAAATAAATGTCTTGTATGTCACAGCATCTTTAATAAATATCATGCTGTACTTATTTTGAAATGATTATATATCATTTGAGAAGAGACACGAATGTCCAGTTTTAAAAATTTCCCTTGTACTTAGAAATATGCTAATAATGATGTGTGTTTCTGTAACTGATAGGTTCTTTAGTATTAGTTTGGTTCCACTTTTGGACATAAGTAAGTACTTTCAGTATAGAGCTTTGTGAAGCAGCTGACGTAAGTAAGCTAATTTTGACTTCTAAATATCAATTTTTTATACTTTTATTCATCCATTGGATAGTTTCGAACATGTATCATTTGTCCTGTATTAGATTAGGTGAGGAGACAAGGGGCCACTTATCTTTTGCTTCTGAAATTGATGGAACTCAGAGACTAGAACGGAAGATTGATGTCTGACAAAGCAAATTCCTGAGTAATGAATTAATGGTGCAGGGAGATAGTTTTCCTCCCACCCTTCTCTGTTTTTAGCTGGGACCACTGTCATCCAAGATGAACTCATGGGAGGATGGAATACCAATTTATAAGGAATAAAGACCCAAAGGGACAGTTAAACATGGGTGTTTTTATGTTAGTTTTGATGACGAGTGGAGAGGTGTAGAGAAATGTAACAGGGGAGAAAAGGGGTGTGAGTTAAGGGAGATGAACTGGGAACCTTAGCAGGGCCTGTTTGCTCAGATTTCTGTTGGCGTCTGCGCCTTTCCTCTGGATAGGGAAGGCACCTCCAACATGAAGAGAATCTTATGACCTACCTCAGGGAAGAAGAACGGGGAAGGTCAGAGAATCTTCTTGCCGTTTCTTCAGGTTAAAAGAGTCGATAGGCCACGGTTCATGCATTTAGGGGGTAACATATTCAGAAGCCCATCTGGGGCAATTGTGAAGGCCACCTTGGAATTATAAACAGGACATCCTGTTCTAACTAGAGGTGGAAGAGTGAATCAAAAAAGACCTCCTAAGCTTAAATTTGAAGCTGGAAAGTCATCAAATAGCTAGAGTTGGCAAATGCTTCTTCTGAGAAAACAAGGCAGCATTTTCTCCACTTTCAAGCCAGGCTTCCTGGTGTGCTGAAGGATCTTTCAGAGAAGCCAAAGTGACTAAGTAGAAACCACGGAGAAGCAGCGTGATAAAGAACTGGGCGTCCGAAGAGAAGTCCCTGCACATTTTGAAACAGGGAAAACTGATGATTGTATTTGTATTTGAAAACATGGAGGCAAGAGGACCAGTTAAGACTTTACCGGATTAATTTATGTATAAGATGTTGGATATTTGAATCAGAATGGTGGGATGAACTTGGTAAAAAATGCCAATACCCTTAATTTTTTGAGAACAAACACAAAAAACAGGTAGCCAAGAAAATTCCTGAGGACTCAGGTCTCAGTTAAAGAAAATTAGAAAAGGCAATGCATGGGGAGACAGTGAGAACACATAAAAACAAGGACTAACATGTATTGGTCTCTTAGTACATCAGACACGGAGTTAGAAATTTATCCAGTGATGTCGTTTAATCATTACAGCTACCTCCATGGTGGATCTTTTGGTAAGATTCTGGGAAAATATCCTTCCTGGGCATCCTGAGATCCCTCTTCATCAACAATTTTGTAAGAATAATTCGTCCTTTGTTAATGGACTGTCACATGAATTAGATGAATTTTCTTTCCTTACATTACAAGCAGCCAACTTAAGACTATAAAATAGCAGTTGACTTCAGGCCAAAGACTGCTTGAAATGTGAAACTGTGATTAGTTTTCTTAGAGCAAAAGAGCAATTTTTTTTTAAAATCTCAAAATATTAATTAAAGGGCTACAAATGTTTTCATGATATGGATATTTTGTATAATGCTTAAGTCAGGGCTTTGGGTGTGCCCATCAGAGTATTCATTGTGCCCAAAAGCTAAGTCTTTGTCCCACACCCAACCTTTCTAGTTTTTAAAATATGTGGTTTAAAAGGATTCCCCATGGGCACTTTCAAGAAGAACATGGCTTTCTCTTAGGATAACCCCTGCTAATAGAAGATAAACCCAGACACAGACTTGCTGAGTCCTCCCTGTGGCATCCTGTCTAGAGGAGTCAGGACCACAAGCTACCAGAGCAATGCTCCCTCAGACTTCAGTAAGCAGCTTCCAGAGGTAGGAAGTAGTGACAGTGATTTTTATACCTGCAGATCCCACTATTTTCTATGCATTGTGACCAGTCACCATCAGGTGTGTCAGCAGAGAGGATGATTACATAAAAACTCATAGAGATACTTTTATTCATATTTACATAAACTGGGTATTCTCTCCAGGCAAATAAATATTTAATTACTTGTATTAAGAAATTAGATAAAAAACAAAGAAATTAGATGATAAAAAATAGTATTTATATTATATTGAGTTTATTTGTCCAGTCTTGGGTTTAGACTTGTTATTAGGTATCCAAAATAAGTATTTACATTTCATGAAGACATAAATCATTTATATTTTGTTAGTCAGTGATTTTTTAAAAGTAAATGAATATATTTGGCTATTAAGGACATAAGGCTTTATGAGGTAAATGTATGTTTAAATACCAGGTCAGTCACTTTATCATTGTAAACTTTATTCTTATAATCCCATATGGATTTTGGATTTATAAGATATAAAGGTAGAGAATTTATAAGCTATAAAGAAGATAATTTGTGTATTCAGCACAGTGTCTATTACATGCTGTGCATAGAATAAATCATTACTATTAATGTTTAGTTATCTAAGATTTATCAATAAGGGCTTAACTGCTCTGTTGTCTAAGGAAATCCTGTGGTCACTTCAATTTATTATTTTTGATGTATAATTTGCTTTATTACTATGAAAATACTTATTGCGTTCATAAAATAAAATTCAAATTGTTCAGTAACGGTTAGCTGAAGTACGGAAGCGTTTTAAAGTATTGCTTACCATTTGCTCTGAGTGTTATCCCTACATTGCTTTGCGATGTTATTTCTCTGAGTTTATTACTAAAAAGCCTGTGGTTAGATGCCTGTGAAGTGGATCTCAATGTTCAAACGGGAGTTTATCCTTATATATTAAAGATTAAAAAATTAAGTGGTACTAAAAATATCTGGTTTTATAGTCTACGTTCCCCTCAAAGACAGTCCACAATGGGCCAATGGTGGGATATGGACGTGGGGTAACAGGTGTTGGAGTAAAAGATTTAAAAGAGAATAAAATACAAAAATAGATATTTTTCTCATTATTGTCATTATTGTAGATGTATTCATAAGATACAGTTCTTTTCACACATAGGTTCTTATTGATTCACTTAACAAATATACGACAATTTTTTACTTATAAAATTAAATAAAACGTATGAAAATATGAGTGCATGTGTAAATCATATTGTGAGACAGAGGAATATCACTCAAGCTAGGAGGCTGATCAGCACTATTTTTTCTTAAATCGCAGACATTGAAAAAAGAAAAGAGTATATATACATCAGCTTATTTATGAGATACAAATAACATAATTTATGTAAAGTATTCATCATAGTGTCTATTACATGCCTACATAGAATAAATTATTACTATTAGTGTTTAGTTATCTAAGATTTATCAATAAGGGCTTAACTCTGTTTTCCAGGGCAATCCTGTGGTCACTTCAATTTATTGTTTTTGATGTATAATTCGCTTTATTACTATGAAAATACTTACAGTTAAAAAGCTCTATGAATTTCCACAAATACAATATGCTTTTTATAACCTGCTCCCCAAAGAAATAGCTCGTCCTTTCTCCTATGACCCTGACTTCTAACAGCATTAATTACCTTCATTAGTTTTTGTGCAATTTATAAATGGAATCATAAAGTACATAACCTTGTTGAACATTTTGTGAGTTTCATCTGTATTGTGTATACTCTGGTAGTTAATTTTCATCACTGGATTGTATTCCATTGTGTAAATATACTTTAACTTCATTTTTATTTTCGTTAGTTTTGAGGCTTTTGTTATTATAAATAGTGATACGAATATTTTAGAACATGCCTTTTAGTGAATACATGTGACATTTCTAAGGGGAATATTCCTAACAGTAGAATTACACAGTTGTAGGGAATGCATAGCTTCACCTTTAGTAGATACTGGTAAATAGTTTTCCAGAATGTTTGTACCAGTTTATACCTAACACTATAAGTGCAGGAGAATTTTAGTTGCTTCATATCATCAGAGTTTTACGCTTGTATCTGATGTTTTCATTTTTGCCATGCTAGTATCACATTTTATTATTTTTGTTGGCAATTTCATGATGTTTAACAAAACTTATTAAGTTTTATATCTACTGTAGAGATTTCGACCATGACATATTAGTCATGAATTGTAATACTTATAACAAATGTAAGTTCTGACAATTAAGTTTGTGAACTCATCCTAGAAGAATTACTACATATCTCATTGCTGAATATTATTACAGTCATCTTTGCAGTACCTCACTTGGAAAGATATGGACTGATGATAGTGCCTAGTCCACCCTTCAGAGCAATTTTGAAACTCTTTTTTGTTGGAACGGCCATCACAGCTATCTTTGTATATCAGCTTGATGTCCCTTGATGTCCTGAATGTCGTCAAAATGTCTTCCTTTCAATATTTCCTTTATCTTTGGGCAAAGAAAAAACTCATTGTGGGCCAGATCAGATGAGTAGGGAGGAGGTTATAACACAATTATCCACTTACTGGCTAAAAACTTCCTCACAGATAGTGGCTTGTGTCCTGGTGCATTGTCATGATGCCAGAGCCATGAGTTTTTGGCAAAAAGTTCAGGTCATTTTTGTCTAACTTTTTCATGCAGCGTTTTTAGCACTTATAAATAGCAACCTTGATTAACTGTTTGTCAAGTTGGTATGAATTCATAAGGAATAATCCATCTGATACCAAAAACGTTAACAACATCATTTTGACTCTTGATTTAGGACTGATAAAACTTTTGGTTGTAAAGAATTGGCTGACTTCCATTGCGCACTTTGATGCTTTGTTTCATGGTCATATTGATACATACCCATTTCATCACCAGTGACAGCATGGCCCCAAACATCATCTTGCCTCTACAAAGGTCTGGGCAAACTTTGATTTATCAATGACTTTCTTAGGAACCATTTTTGTACACATTTTTGTCATGAAAGATTTTCCTATCTCCCTATCAATGTTTATCTGGTCTGCTCTGCTTCTCACTGTCAGTTGATGATTCTGATGCACAATTCGACAGATTTTTGCAATGTTACTGTCAGTTCTCTCATTTCTGACTGACCCAACTTCTCTTCTTTAGTGACACTCTCTCTCTTTTTTCTCAATAGTCGTATCCTCATAAACTTAGATGAATATTTCCCTGTTTTCACTTCCACACTTGCCAAGTTTAACAAGAAACTTAATGTTCATTCTTCGCTCTAATCCAAGCACCAATAGTCTTGCAACAGCACACAAAAAATATGCAACAAGAATAATGAATGCTACTCAGAAAGACATTGGCACATGTCGACATGAACAGGGCTCTGAGACACTGATACACAGAGGTTATAAAACCTTACTGAGTTGTTAGTATGGTGGGGCAAGTGTAAGTGCACAGTGGTGAGTTCTCAAACTCAGTAGTCAGACCTCATGTAGAATCACAAATAACAGTATGCCTTGTGTCAGGGGACATTTTGTATCTTGCTTGCTTTATTTTTCATCTTTGTAGGAGAAATTAAATCTAGAATAAATAAAAGTAAGCAATGATTGTTGCAAAAGATAATATAAGTATCAAACTACAGGTGCTATTACCTTCTTTTTTACTTTATGCCTGGTTCACTTCGTACACTGACTGGTTGATTTTTCTGACTTCGGATTCTCCTGTTTATATTTCATTTGATGTATAACGATCAGAACAATCATTCTCAATCCTATATGATCTCTCTCTCTCTTTTTTTTTCTTTCAAAAATATCCCTATGATATTAAGTCTAAACTCACCTGGCTTCCACATTCTGACCTCACACAAACCATATATAGTCTAGTTGTTTACTGCGCATATGCACACTCTTTTCTGGTCCAAAAACTATCTGCTTAGTGAGCCTGAGACATGCCTATTCCTACATGGACACTAACACTCACCTTGTTCTCATCACCTGGGATGCTGCTCTGTCTCAGGGCTTCTCATCATTCACATTTCTAAGGACCTTAAAGTTCAGATGCTCTCTGAATGTCATCTTGCTTAATTATTGCAATAAACGTGAAAGGTAGACCATACTCTGGTTTTCCAAAAGAGAAAAAACACAGGAGTCCATAAAACAAGGCTTATAAAGGTGAGTGGCAGAACAGAAGTTCACACCAGACCTATCTAGGTTCAAGTATAAACTCTTGGCAATACCTTATGGCTAACTCTTTAATCTTCTCACTCAACTTCCTATTTAGGGGAAGAAGCAGGCTTGCAAACAACTAATTTTTAATGTGAATGTCTTAGCCTATTTGTGTTTCTGAGGCTGGATAATTTAGAAAGAAAAGTGGTTTATTTGCCCTATGGTTTTGTAGGCTGTACATGAAACATGGTGATAGCTTCTGTTTCTGGTGAGGCTTCAGGAAGCTTCTAATCATGGTGGAAAGGGAAGGAGAGCCAGGTGTGCAGAGATCACATGGCAAGAGAGAGAGCAGGGAGGTGCCAGGCTTTCTATAACTACCAGCTCTCTCAGAAACTAAGAGAGCAAGAACTTACTCATCACCACAAGGACATCACCAAGCCATTCATGAGGAATCCACTGCCATGACCCAAACACCTCCCATTAGGTCCCACCTCCCCCAACATTGAGGATCAGATTTTACCATGAGCTTTGGAGGACAAGCATTCACACTATAGTAACAGACTATAAATAATAAGCGTCAAGCTATTGATACATTATGAGAATATCAGTTTGTCTGACTAAAAAGAATACAAACAGCCCCCATAAGAAATTGTGATGTATAAGGCAGGTCTTCAAGTATTTCAATAGAATAAGCAGAAATGGGAAAGTTTGCTGCATCAGGGACCAATCTGACTACAGATGAGATAAAAAAAAAATATTGTGGGATGGAATAAATGGGATGATAATGGGATAAACGGAACATGAGGTTGGGATGGATGTTGCCGTGTAGACCATAGAACTTCAAAGCCACGGCAGAGATTTGTTTTTATGGTGCAAGAGAGCCATTAAAGAAAGAAACTGAGGAAGAAAAGGATATTATCTGACCTAAGTTTTACAGCCGTCAGCCTGGTATTAGTGTAAAGGGTAAATTAGGAGCAAATAAGTGTGGAAGCAAGGAGATCCGTGAGAGGAGTCTTCTAAAGTAGGGCCGTCAGGGCGGTCCCTGTGGCTCAAGGAGTAGGGCACCAGCCCCATACACCGTAGGTGTTGGGTTCAAACCTGGCCCAGCCAAAAACTGCAAAAACAAAAACAAACAACAACAAAAAACTAGGGCAGTCAGTCACTGTGGAGAGAGAAAAGAAAGACAAAAATATGCCAAATTAAAATTGATAGAATTTGGTGCCTGTGCAGGTACAGAAATAACAAAAATGAGAAAATGTCATCAACATTCATTCATTTAAACCACAGTGTTACTGCACATGTTTTTCCCACTACAGATATCTGCAAAGTTGGGGGTATGAGGATATGGAAATAGGGAAACATGGCATAAGAGCCACACTCAGGACAAAATGGAAAGCAAATGTGGAAGGAAAGTAGGATTTCTGAAGAACAGTGTGTGAACTGTTAAAGTTGTGACTTCCCTCCATAGTGGGATTCACTCTGTGGGCAAATGCTATTTTTAAGTGTCATTTATCGGTTAATTAAGAGAGAAATCTTATTATTATGGAACGAGTATGTACTTTAGCTTTCCAGTTTAATTTCATTCCATGACTCTCAAGTAGATCTTTTAATTTAAATCCTTAACTTACTTAAAATTAACATGGAAAGTGAAAAATACAATCTACCTAATAGGTTGTTCATTGGGTTTTTTTTGGAGGGGGGAGAGGTGGATTTTTAAAATATTTAAGTGAGAAATTAAAAATGCTAAGAATAAGGATACTATCCCTAGCCAACCCACTTGGGCAATCTATTTTAATAGTGATCAAAAAATGGATCTGAAACAATACGGCAAAGCTTTGAAGTTCTCTCAATGAAGAAGACAATCAAGCTAGTGTCCTGATTCTGGAATCATCTGTCCCTCCAGGCCAATTCAAAAGCAGACACACATTCTTGGTACCTGCCTTATGCAAATGGAAATTTTGATATGGGGAAAGTCCGTGGCTGCACACACGACTCTCCTTCCCTTTCCACCAGTAATATTTTTTTCCAGAATTTTTTTACTCTGCACTCATGGCTCTCCTTCCCTTTCCACCATGATTTTACCTTATTGCTGTGGCTCTACGACGTGGCAGGAAGCCAGCCATCTCTCCAGCTAGGAACATATCAGTCTTTTCATGCACATAAAGCTTCTTTAGATATGAAATGAAAGATATACTTCAGGCCCTCACAGATTTTCTCACACTGCAATTTTCCAAAAGAATAATAGGTGATCCAACCAAGAAGATATAAAAAGTTGAGTTTTTCTTTTTCTCTCTTATTTTTTTGCTCCTCCACCAATCTGCATGTCATGTGAGCTATAACTAACCACATTTTTCCTAAAGCGTACATCTCAAAATAATATGATGGCTTTCAAGTCCCAGAGGATGGAGGCAGTTAAGTATTTTGGATAAGTTTCCAGGAATATGTATTTACTGAACCTTCATATTTGCATTTAAGATAAGCTCAATTTTATGGCTGCAGGCAAGCAATTAGGTGGGCCATGATGAAGAGAAGGCCTTTTGGAAGGGCATGCAGTGAACAAGTGAGGCGAGGACAGGGAAGGGACAAGCAGATGTGCCATCCTGCTATTCCCATCCTTGCCCAGGAGCCAATATTCTCCGGACTCTTAGGGAATGATTACTGTCAACAGGTGTCATTGCTCTTACATATCTATTTATAGTTTAGGAAGTGTGGTCACCTATATTATCTCATTATTATAGTAAATACTTTGTATTTTTTTTTTTTTTAACAATTTCACTTGGCCTTTAAATACATCAATCCCATGAGATAGGAGACCAGAGATTGTTCTCTCCCTATGATGAAGAAAGAAACTGAGGCTCAAGATATCAGTGACTTAGTTAAGGTCACTAGGAGTTGGTAACAAAAGCAGAACAAGAACAGATTCTAGATTTCTGGGCTTGTAATTTTTTATTCAGAAAGCATTTTTTTTTTTTTTAAGAAGCAAAAAGCTGATTCCTGACCTCAATCTATGACCACATAAAAACTGCTCTGAGGAAAAACATTTTCTTTTGGCAGCCAAGCATGAACTGAGCTTTCAGAGGACATGGAGGAGGGGGATGAGCAGCTCCTTCTCTTTCCTCCTGTGAATATTCTCCATGTGCTCCCAGATGCCACCTGGGAGGATTTTAGTTCATGAGAAAAATTCTGAAAAGAAATACAAAATACAAATTTTGTGTAAAAAACTGTAGCAAAAATATTACTGTTATGTTACCCTGATAGCTCAGATGAAATCAATACATCTCTTAACTTTCAAGGGAAAAAGAGACATCCGCTTGGAATAATCAAAGCTGCTTGGAAAAGTACAAGAAGGAAAATACAAAAAGAAATGAACAGTAGCTATTATTGAAACCAAAGGAAATTATGAGTTTGTGGAGAGCAGGGAACATAACTGGAAGGAGTGGACCGTAACCGGGAGTTCCCACAGGAAATCAACCCAGGTTCTCTCGGCTGCATTGGATTTCTGCCCTTGCCATCATTTTCTGTCTCTTGAGGGCTTTGATGACCTAATGCCTCATGACCTTCCAACCAACAAAACAGTAGTGAAACAATTTCTGCCTCTATTGAGAAGAAAGCAAGAATAGCTAGGCTGCTGGACTGTGTTCCACTTCATTTCTGTACGAGGGAGGAGTGGCAGAATGGGCCACTCAGTGGCACACTGTCCCTCCTCCTGAGAACACTGACAGCCTCCCCACCCTCTAAAAATGATAGCATCCATGGCAGTGAGAAATGGGTTACCAAAACCCACATTTCAACTTTTTCTTGCCCCAAATTAAACGCACTTATTTATCATTTCTCACACAGAAAAAGTCTGATTCTTTGGAGGCAAAGCAACATCCAGGTACCAGAAAGTCTTAGAAGCAAACTCCTGCTACAGAGTCCCCATAGATAGTTTGTTCTGTAGGAGAGGGACAGTAACACCTTCAGGCCAACCCCCAGGCAGTTGATTAAAATTAAACTGCTGGCATAAGGAGTCCCCAGGATGTGGAATTTCCCAATCTCTGTGGAATTTCCTAAATCTCTGCAGTTTGTAGCTGTTTACTCTATAGAGGAAGAATTTGACATGCCTAGAGGTTCCTGAGGACATTACAACTCAAAACAATGTTAATAAATGTTGTCCTGAATCATCAAGCAAAAAATGCTGATTATATGATACAGCATTTTAAGGAGATGAGAATGTTCTTAATGTAATTTATTTAAAACTCACCTGAATTTTCATTCGTTTCAATTCAATCAACAAACATTTGTCATTGCAGACACTGGATTAGCAAAAACAAAATGGAATTCTTCTCTTGCCGCCATGTGCGGGGACGAAGACAGCTATACATGAATAAATTTTGTATCAGACAAAGGTTAACATGTCCTGTGATTAACATTTAAACAATCTTATGACAGTACAAGAGAGAAGATGAATTTTGAATAGTAACATTTGTGACTGGTTTGTAAGGCGGTGAGATTTTTTTTTTGTCTCATAAATAAATCATAAATGGGGATCATAAAAGGATCTATGTAATTGCATATGAAAGAGAAAACTAGAATCAAAAACAAAAAGAAAGACACATTGGCAAACATGAAGAATGGCAAATGGGTAGCCCAGTGTGACTTGGGACTTAATGCATGTAAGTATGTAGATAGAGGCAGAATGTTGAAATATAGGTTGAGGTCATATAATGGGGAGCTTTAAATGCTAAGCTAAGTAATTGGCATTTATTCTAAGCAATAAGAAGTGGATGTTTTACAACAGGGGAATGGCAATAACTCTGGCAGTCATGTGTAGTATTGATTGGAAAGGGAAACCAATAAGGTTACCATTACAGCATATAGGACAGAGAGTAGGAGGGTCAGGACTAAGTTAGCAGTGGAAATAGAAAGTTGTCTATGAAACCGATATGTTGGAAATAAAAATTCAAAAGTTGTGAGTACCTGAAATCTCTTATAGCCAAACAAATACAGGTGGGTTCATGAGAATTCGTTTATGATTTGAATATACAGAACAATCTACGTTAGGAATAAAACCTCATTCAAAGAAAGAGAAATAGTCACCAAAACCACATTAGATTATGTGTGTGGATATTTAGGGACAACAGGATATGTATGAGGTAGAAAAAATTAAATTAGCTAATTATATATTATGATGCTTTGGGTGAATTTATAAACTTCTATGAATGTCAACATTCAAAAATTTAGAGTATTGGACAGAATAATTTCAAAGGTGTATTTGATTATCTGTATTCTGAGCATACAAGTAATAATTTTTTAGTAAGCAGCCAGATGGAATATTCCAAATTAAAATATTTTCTTTAAAAGTGCAGGGTTAAAGTTTATTTAATAGATGATAGTTACCAATGGTGTTGGTATTTGAGAGTATGTGAATCTAATATGTAAATTGTCCCCAGTGTCTGTGGCTCCACATCACGAAGTTTGTATATGTTGCTAAAGGGATGATAAAACCAATCTGGGGTTTCTTATATTTCAACTTTTACTGCTCAATTTTATGACCAGATATATTTTATGAAAAGCATTGCACTTTGAATCAATACTGTGTTTACAACATTAATCGGATAAATAATGAAAATAACCATTAAATAAGGCAACCAGATTAAGCAATTTATAAATAACCATTTTATAGCTACAGCCAAGTGATGGATTATGGCATAAACCTCTTTTTTAGCCTTTAAAAAATGTTCTATGTCCCCTGAAAGTGATTGCAGTTTTCATAAAATGAAAAATATGTGTGTTTGTCAAAATATTTATTACTCAAGAATTTCTGCAAAAATTTTAGGATGCAGATGATTAAATCATCCGGGCATTATTGACTTTTTCTGATATATGACCTATTTGAGGCTAATGTAGCATCAGGCCTTTTAGAGGAATTCAATTTAATACAAATGAAACAAGTAGTTAGAAAATCTGTATATTTTGAGAAATTATTTTCCTGATTTTTACATCCAAAATAAGTAATCATAAGAATGTGGATCTATAGAAATAGTTCTGGACTTACAGGGAAAGCACGGGCATCATATTTTTGCCTTTATGGGATGATTATATTGAAGTGAATATCATAGCTAAATTAAAAAGTCACCTAGCCATGAGGTAAAGTGAATAATGGAAAGGAAAAATCATTCAATACTGTTTGTGTTTTAGATTTCTTACGAATTACCTCATTTCTCCTGATAATTCTCATTCCTTGGGAGGCAGCTTATGTATTAACTTGTTTCAAAATAGTATGTACTATGCACTATGCAACTGGTATACACAATCTCCAAACAATGCTCAGAACGGTAACAGATCCAGCCATTTTTATTGTATAAATAATACTAAATATCTGGAAACCCTGGCATGGCTGACCAAATATTTCTCCTTCCATGCAGGTGCCTGGAATATAGTAATTCCAGTTTTAAATGGATGTGTTTGAAGTTCATTAATATCTGTATGACTAACTGAGTACAAGCTTTGAGTTTCTAAAGACAAATAGTGTAATGTGATTCCAGGTACATATTTCTTCCTATGGCTTAATTGTTCCTTAAGTGGCTCTTAAAGCTACCATTGCCATGGGGCTAAGGGATGAATAGTCAAGAGAACAAAGGTGGGAAATTTCTACCCTTTAAAGCTTAAATGACCCAAGTAAGCAGTAACTATCAATGATAAGCCTGTCCCAACTCACTTCCCAGATGATATAAAATGTCTTTGGAGCAGAAAAAGAGAAGAAGAAGGAAGCCTATGCTGTGGGTTAGGGGCAGACATCTAGAGGTAGGACATAGAACCTTCTTCTTTGTGTAATTAGATGATCACATTTTTCTGCATCTGAAAAACAACCTAGGGACTACTAAATAATATAGGGTACAGAGGTCACCGTTATACACAGTATTTTGTGAGTTCTCCGTATTGTCATTGGCAAAACTGTATGAATGTTTGGATAAGAACTTGTTCAAGTCACAAATCCAAGATGCATTGTGTCATGTAGGGAATGGATCTAGAGGAAGTTACTTGATTCTGCTGAAACAATGGAAAATAGGTCAATATTTACTAATATTTTTAATATAAAATACAAATTTTATCAATATTTACTTTATATGGTGGCTGTGAAATTAAACAATAGTATGTAAATGTAAGTGCTTGATAACTGCTCTTTTTAGAAATTCTCCCTTATAATCTGAACTTTAAGGCATGCAGCAGCCAGTACAGAGCTGTACAAATGACGGGGTCTTCACTAATCAGAGCAATGAAGCTCTCTTTGCCTACTGTCACCAGGGCTTCTTGTTCAGTCCAGTTTTCTCACTTTCACTGTTGCCCCCTTCAACAGCCTACTGTAGACTTTCCACTGGTCATTCCAGGATAGAAATTTCCCTTTGTGGCTTTATTAAATATGCTGATGTTTCCTCTCCTGCTCAAGGTATCCCCAAACAAAACTAAAATATTAAGATGGGACATCAGTCCACCAACTCATGTTATGCTATCCTCTTTTATAGCCCAGATTCTATCCTGTTTCCTACTTTTACATACTTTTACTTCTCTTAGAAGAAGAATACACTTCTTTTCCAGAAGTCTATTTATTGTGTGTTTAGAAATAATAGAACATCGTATAAAGAAAAATACAATGTCTTACGTCATTCGAAACAGCTCAGCTACATGCCAAGATTTTTCATCCCATCCAAAGTTGACAAAATTTCCAAACATACATCATGTTTAACTTTGGATAATAAATGTGATTACTTCATTGGTAACGAGGCAAATGACTAAAATCTACTTATATAAATAATGTTTCAGATATCCAGTTAGAAAGCAATTATGACTTAAGGAGGATGTGGTTTTGTTTTCTGCCTCAAAGTCCTTCCAAATGTGAAGTCCTGTGTAAAACCAAAGGCAGGACTCAACAAATAGTTATTGAGAGCATTACTCATAGGTTTATAAGAAATAACAGTTGCTTATACAATTCTGCCATAGCCTTACAGTCTCCTAGCATAATGGCACCTACTTGAATTATGACTTGAGTTATTGCAAGCCTGCCTCAGCCTTTTGTCCCTATCCGTGGTTTCAACATGTCATACCTAACAACCTATTTAAGGATGGAGAACAAACACTTTCCCATACACTTGTTCTTTCTTCACATGGAATGAGAATAAGTCATAGCACCTCTCCAGAGCATGAAGTACTTTTAAAAATAACCAGCTGTACAAGGGTAGATTCTGTTTTCTGAAAATAGATATATTTATAAGATGCATATTTAAAATGCAGATATAGAAAGCAAAGACAAGATAGGAATTGTAATACACCTCATTATTTATAATGTCAAAGAAACTCTGGATTGGGTAGCCTTCAATTATTCCTTTTCCTAGGAGTCAAACAAATAGCCAGAAACCCTTTGGACAATCTATAAATATTGTAGAGGGTTTTTTTTTCTTTAAATCTTTATTATCCTTTCATGTATAAACCCCTTCTTTCCTTTAAGATCCTTGAAATAATGCTTTTTTCCCCTCTAATAAGCCATAGGAACACTTTGTTCATTTTCTTCTAGTCTTCAAAAAGTACCTCATGAAAGTCTTTGGGAGGAAATTGCATAAATAAGAATATAAACAATTCTATTAGAACACAAACCCTTACAAATCACTCTCCTGTTGGCCTTCCAAAATCTGAAAGAACTTTCCACGTGGCACGTTTGAGGGCTCTTGGGGATGATTGCCTTTGCTGTCTATGAATTTGGACTTTATACCATGTTGCAATCAGACCAAAATGCTGTATAGCACTGTTGTATGAGTTGTGAGTATCGGGGAAGGGATTCCCAAGTGGCTATGTGGTGTGGGTAGAATGTCCTTTTACAACTGACTCCCACAGGAATTCTGTCTGAGCAGATAAAAGAGCTGTTGGTTCTGCCTCCTTTGGACAATCCTATAAACACACTTCCATTTAAGTATGTGGAGTGCAGTCTGTCCCAATTTCACAAGGACTGCCCGAACATTTTGGCGTTGTTTTAATTGGAAAACTAAAGTCTGATGGTATGATCCTGTTCCAATACAGTGGTATTTCTTAGGCTAAAGCAGGCCCTGTCTCTTCATGTCATCTAACTTTGGACAACAAAATCTCTAGGATCTTTTCTGAACACAACTACTTGAAGTCAGGCTAATATTCCCCTTAATGACCACATCTATCCCCCATTATGAAGATAAACTAATTTCCAGTCTGTATTCAGTATTAGAATGATACTCTAACTTTTGGGTTTACTAAGTAAACCCAAAATCTTGTTCCCCATCCACAACTGCAAAAGCCCCAAAGCAGGCTTTATTGTTTATCTCGGATAAAAAAGATCTTCAGTAATTTAAGAATATTCTTGGATTTTTAGAAGAGAAAATGACACTGCCAAAAAGGGAGAATTATATTGCTGCAGAGAGAGAAAGTTTGAGGACATGTGAAGTTACATGTGGCTGTTGTTCTAATCCTGGCATAACAGTTTGTGGGTGTTAAAAGGAGCCTCGGAACTCATTATGGTTGACACGGACTGGAGTGATTCCAGTTTTTTTTTACTGAAATTTTGTATAAGTGTGTATGTGTATTTGATTTTGTGAATATGAAAAATGTAATGTCCTTAATAATAGGAAAATGTAACAGATCTGTTGAGATGACAAGCTACTCAGGAGAAGTACCTTGGATTACCACGTGTCCTCAGTACCCACCATGATCCTTGAGGAGTCCCGACATGTTAACCGTTTGTTGAGGATTTAAATACAGATGATTCAGATCATGAGCCACAGATACCTGTTTTTTTTTCTTTTTTTTGAGACAGTGTCTCACTATGTCACTCTGGGTAGAGTTCTGTGGCGTCATAGCTCACAGCAACGTCAAGCTCTTAGGCTCAAGTGATTCTCTTGCCTGAGCCTTCCAGGTAGCTGGGACTACAGGTGCCTGCCACAATGCCCGGCTATCTTTTTGTTGCATTTGTCATTATTGTTTAGCTGGCCTGGACTGGGTTTGAACACACGGTGGTGCATGTGACCAGTGCCATAACCACTATGCTATGAGTGCCTAGGCCAAATACTTAATCTTTTTTTTTTTTTTTTCAGTTTTTTGGCCAGGGGCCAGGCTTGAACCCACCACCTCCAGTATATGGGCCAGCATCCTACTCCTTTGAGCCACAGGCACCGCCGCAGATAATTAATCTTTAAAGACTTAAAATAGTAACTCCTAATCTTAAACATGGTATTCGTATTTACATTTTCTTGAATCTGGGATGATTTTAGAGATACATGTTTTTCGTCCTTCCAAGTCTGAAATCCAATCTCCTATGAACTAGAGTATATTTTCTGTAGATGTTTCTTATTGATCTATAAATATTTAACTATATAATTTTTATTCCAGTGCACCCAACTGTGGCACAGAGCAGTTCTGCTGACATTCAAACTATGGTGCTATGGATATATTTATGCTAGAAGCTAAAAGTCAAGCCTAAGTTTACAATAGCATAGAATCATATCCTATCTTTGGTATGCAGATATTTGAATGCTTCCACCACCTCACACCCCTTATCTATTGCACATATCCATGCAAATTCCAACTGGAGAACATTGCCTTTGGATTTGTTCAGAGTATCTCAGGAAAATAGGATTAACCTCCACGGTCTGAATTTCTATGATTCACTGATAGTGTCTGTGGTGTGGCTGCAGGAGAAATCTCTGGATTCCAAGTATATTGCTTCTTAACTGATTCACATGACCTGTATTGCATTTCTTTCTTTATTATTATTATTTTTTTAATTGTTGGGGATTCATTGAGGGTACTAAGAACCAGGTTACACTGATTGCATTTGTTAGGTAAAGTCCCTCTTATAATTGTGTCCCACCCTCAAGAGGTGTGTTACATACCATGACTATCTCCACAGACTCACCAGGGCAAGTTTTTAACATCGGAGCATGTTATTCTGCTATGTGAACCTCATCATCCATTTTCTGTGACACAACAATAAACCGTAAGCACCTAAGCCAAACACTGTCATTCATGTCACCAATCAATACTACAGATTCAAAACTCTTCCTCTTTTTGCTTTAAAGTCTATACTTTGTTATACTGAACTTGTGTTATATTTGAATATATAATAATGCCTCAGATCCTATTCTCCTCTATAAACTAGTGGTGAGGAACTTTTTTGGTGAATGAATGGCTAGTTAATACCTTAGTTTTGTGGGCCATACTGCATGTGTCATTACCTCTAAACTCTGCTCTCACCATGAGACGTGACTATGTCCAAATAAAACTTTATTTACAAAATCGGTAGTGGCCAGATTTAGCCCATGGTCTGTCCCTTGCTAATCCCTTCTCTCTGGTATTCTTCTCTTGAATGACATTATCCAAAAATAACATGTTATTCTGTCTGCATTATGATCATAGTATTATGATCTGTAGGATTGAGCCTTTAAGAATCATCTCAGGTGTTGACTCGTATATGAATTCTCCCAAGTAGTTTCAAGATGGAATACCAGCCTTTGTTCAGGGATTCTATGGAAGCCTGTGTGTACTTTATTTTTTATTGTAATTTTAAAATATTTAGGAGGTATAATTATTTTTTACACAGATACATTGTATAAAACTCAAGTCAGGGTGTTAGTGAGCCTGCCATCAGAATAATGTTCATTATCCCCAATAGGTAAGTTTTTATCTCTCATTTCCTTCCCACCCTCCTTCCTTCTTGTATTCCAATGATCTTTATGTTTCTTAGTACAAAAGACACTATTTCATCCCTTTTTGTGACAGATAGTACTCCATGATGTGTATACAGACACACATTTTCTTTATCTACTAATGAACTAATGGGCAGTAGGTTTATTGCATTATTCAAATTGTGAATTATGCTGCAATAAACATTCAAGTTCAGGTGTCTTTTTCATAAAATGACTTTTTTCCTCTGGGTTGATACCCAGTAGTGAGATTGTTGGATAGAATATTAGGCCTACTTTTATTTCCTTGAGGAACTCCATACTGTTTTCCGTAGAGATTGTACTAAGTTTCAGTCCCACCAACAGTTTATAGGCATTCCATATCTCTGCATCCACTTCAGCGTCTATTGTTTGGGGGCTCTTTAATAATGTCCATTCTGACAGGGACAGGGTGGTATCTCATTGTGATTTTAATTTTTATTTCCCTGATAACTGGTAATATTGTACTTTAATGGCATAATCACAGAAAACTGAAATTGTCAGCTTTCTGAAAACCTTCCTCATTAAGTTGGCAAGTCTTTTCAATTTTTGAAATTTCATTGCCCAGCATAGACCCTGGCTTGTGTGTTGAACTGACTTGAGTCAGTTAAGGACTAATGGACAGAAGACTCTTAGCAAAATAAAACAGAAAGGGATTATATAATAGAGAAAGTATCATTTTATTTTATGTTAAAATATGGTCTATTAATATTCCATTTTGTTGTATGGAAGCAGTGAGTTCTGAGGACTTTAGAGGGGCAGATTCAAAGTTGAATGTATGAAACCTTTCCTAGATGTGATTTTCTGTTATAAAGAAATATTTTTCCAAGGGACATGATCTATAGCAGTTAATCATTACTGCTTATTAGAATTACATATGGAATCAGTATGTGCATGCACACACACACACATATGTGCCTGACTTCCATTAAATAAGTCTGCAATGGTGCAGAGAATTCCATAATTCCAGAATATCTATGTATGATTCTAACATACATTCAGGGTTGAGAATTACTGAGTGATGGTTTATATCTAGAAATATAAATCTGGTAAAGAAAAATTTAAAGTAATATTTCAGACATGATGTGGTAAAGAAAACAAACTGCACAGAAAGAATTATAACACTTGGAAGTGACTTGGGCACATTATGATGAATACTTATATGGATTTAATAACTTGCTTGAAGTGAACACTCCTTGGGTTTTCTTTTTTTTTTGCAGTTTTTGGCCGGGTCTGGGTTTGAACCCGCCACCTCTGGCATATGGGGTTGGTGCCCTACTCCTTTGAGCCACATGCACTGCCCCACTCCTTGGGTTTTCTCATCACTAAAATGATACTCGTTCTATTATTTAATCCCTTTCTGTATCATTTTGCTAAGAGTCTTCTGTTCATTAGTACTTCAATTTAACATCCCAGCCAGGGATTGCTTGGCAATGAAATTTCAAAAATGGAAAAGATTTGCCAGCTTATATGATAACTAACCACTTCAAAACTTAGTGGATGAAAACAAGGGCAACATAGAGTTTGCTTGCTAATGTGTACTGTAGGCAGGGCCCAGTGGGGACAGCTTTTGTTGCTAATCATCAGAAGGCTCACTCATTCACTGATCTGATAGCTGATGTTTGCAATTAGTTAGGAAAATTCTAGCAGCCCAGGCTGTGACCAGAATACTTAGTCTTGGTCTTCCCATGTCACTGCTTGACTTCCTCATAGCATGGCTACCGGGGTTTCAAGGTCAAACCTTCCAAAAGAAAGGGTGTGAGGTGGAAGCTCTTTGTGACTTAGTTTCAGAAAATGTGTAGCATTCTATTCATCAAAATGGTCACAAAGACCTTCCCAGTTTCAAGTGGAAGGGAAATGGAGACCACCTGTGGATAATGAAGCAACATGTTTCTGGATGAATACACAGAACAAGAAATACGTGCTCTTGCAGTCATTTTGACACTATTAAGTTACTTTTTCTGTAGTCAAACATTATTATTACAGTAAAGTCTGAGATATAGTGTGGAGAGCTGAGTTAGTTTTTACAAATAATTTAGGGTCTAATTTGCTTAAATTCAGAAATAAAAAGCATTTGTAAATCTAGTGAGTTAGAAAGAAAACTCTTACATTTAATATAATAGGTGAAAATTCTACCTATATATAGGACCAGGGCCAGGGCAATAACAGTTATGCCCCAGCAGTGATGTTAGTGGAACCTTTCAGAAGAAAGTTTACACATGTTCTTGGCAGAGATATCTGGTTACCTGCTTTATTTCTCCCTTCTTCTATTAGGGAATCCCAGATTTTAGTTGCATACATGACCTAATAGAATAAAGACTATATTTACGAGCTTCCCTTGTAGCTAAGTGTGGCAATATGATAAACTGCGGGCTGAAAGTGCTAGGTGCAACATCTGGGAAGGATTTTAAAAGGGGAGGAGACACCCTCGCTCCACATTCTGTATTTATTGGTCTTTCTGTTGGCTGACTTGTTGTAGCTGCCTTTGGAAGAATCATGTTGAAACATGAAGCAAAACAGGGATGGATCTCTGATGACTGTGTAGTTCCTGTTCCAAAAATGGACTGTACTCTCTCCCCAGATTCCATTTGCATGAGAAAAAATTAGGTTGTGTCTTATTTACTGTTAGTTCAGATTTAGTCACATGCATTTGACTCTAATATTAATCAATACAGAATTCATGTTTTGGCCTTACATGTCATGTTGACTGAACTATAATTATTGCTGATTTTTTGGTATTATATGCCATCTACATGGCTAGTATGGATAAAGTGCCTCAGAGGCTTAAAATTTATGCTTTTCAATCACCATATCTCCCACTATTATATTTGAGGCCCTCAATGGGTCAACACACAACCCCAAATGGAATACACTTCATAATTTTTGGTTAGATGATTGAAGCTATTCACATACGATTTTAACTTGTTAAAAATATATAACAAGAAGGTCTATTTTGTAATATTTTGAGGAGAATAATACATGGTAATAAGACACACACCTCGCATGATTGCTCTGAAATCTGAAATAGCAATTATGATTTTTGTGTTGGTAATGGTTACAGTGACTCATAGGTGTGTAGTATCATGTTTTTCAATACTAATTTGCTTCTGAATTAATCGCTTGGCAGGTGTAAACATTGGAGAAGCACATACTTTTCATCACAGGAGAAATACTGACTGTGGCCTTGAATGCTCATGTGGTCTCTGTGTTATCCTTGTACAGATAAGATCATGTTCTGGCTACAAGGCCCCCCAACTAATTACAGGTGACTCATCCTTTCGTGGTGACAAAGGGAACTTCACACTCATGGCTACAGTGATGGGCCCAGAAATAAGAGCGTGCCCATGAACAAGGTGGTCCCATCAAAATAGTAACAAGGGAATTTTTTTTTTTTTTGAGACAGGGAAAAGTGATTATAATTGTGTGCGATAATCAGCCACTGGACCCGCTATCTACTGTGTGTGTGTCTGAAAGGACTACCAGCAGCAGGAGAGAAGGACGCTGTGTGCAGAAAACACCAATGGGAATTATGAGACAAAGAGAAAGGGAAACTGGACAGACACACACTCCTGATATCAGCAATTCAGTGGTTCTAGGTAGTTTTTTATGCCAGCTTCATTCCGTCTTTCTAAAGTGCATGAGCCTAGAGGTTTTATTTTTTTCCTCAAACTGCTTGCATCGACTTTTCAATTCCTGTAATTAAATGACTACCACCTATGTTCATGAGGAATTAGATCAGATGAACAGAGCTATTGGGGAAAGTCAAGTGAATCTCATTGTTTGAAAAGCATAATGAGTCAGAAATTTTTTGGTTATATTGTGTGTGTGTAAGGCAGGTCATACAAATTGTATCAACACACCTAGTAAAAACAATGCTTATGGGCGGCACCTGTGGCTCAAGGAGTAGGGCGCTGGCCCCATATAACAGGGGTGGCAGGTTTAAACTTGACCCTGGCCAAAACTGCAAAAAAAAAAAACAAAAAACAACAACAACAACAACAACAACAAATGCTTACTTTTCCAATTTAAATCTTTAAATTTTACCATAGTTTCTGTTTAAAAATATTTTACTTTTAATTATTATGGAGAAATAATGGTTGTACAAATTTATGGGGTACATGTGATAATTAGATACAATGTGGAATGATCAAGTAAGAGGAACTGAGGTACTCATTACCTCAAGGATTTATAATATCTTTGTGTTGAAAGCATTCTAATTCCACTCTTAGTTATTTTGAAAGGTACAATAAACTGTTCCTAACTATAGTCACCGTGCTGTGTTACAGAACATTAAATCTTATTCTTCCGTTTAACTATATTTTTATATTCACTAACTGCCCTTTTCTCCTCTCTGCCTCGGCCCTTACCCTTCCCAGCCCCTGGTAATGACCATTCTATTCTCCAGCTCCATGATTTCAATTCTTTTCTTTTCTTTCAGCTCCCACATATAAGTAAGGACACGTGATATCTGCTTCTCTGTGCCTGGCTTATTTACTTCAGCACAATGTCCTTCAGGTCCGTCAACATTTTTTCAAATGACAGGATTTTATTCTTTTCTGTGGATGAATAATACTTCATTGTGTGTGTACTATGTTTTCTTTCTCCATATCTATCAATAAACACTTACGTTGATTCCATATCTTGGCTATTATGAACATCATTTCAATAAGAGGGTGCAGACAGCTCCTTGATATACTGATTTTCATTCTTTTGGATGTATGCGCAGAAGTGGGATTGTGGGTCATATGATAGCTCTATTTTTATTTTTTCTGAGGAATCTCCATGCTGTTTTCCAAAGAGGCTATACTGATTTACTTTCCCACCAATAATGTATGAGTGTTCCCCTTTGCCCATTTATATATTGGATTTTGTTTTGGCCTACTGAGTTTTTTGAGTTCCTTATATATTCTGATTATTAATTCTTTGTCAGATGAGTAGTTTCCAATTTATTTTTTCACATTCCCTTGGTCTCCCCTTCCCTGCTTTTTCTGGGCAGGAGCTTTGTAGCTTGATGTGATCCTGTTCATCTATTTGTGCTTTAGTTGCCTGTGTTACAGAGGTCATACTTAAGAATTTTTTGCTCAGACCACTGTCCTGGAGTATTTGGCCACAGTTTTCTTCTAGCAGTTTCATAGTTTAAGGTATTTGTAAGTCTTTAATGAACTTCAATTTGATTTTTGTATATGGCGAGGGGTGTGTGGGGGCATCCAGTTCATTCTCCCACATAAGGACATCACGTTTCCCCAGCACCATTTATTCAAGAGACTGTTCTTTCCCTAATGTATGTTCTTAACACATTTGTTGAAGATGAGTTGGTGGTACATTCATAAATTTATAATTAGCTGAAACTATAACATGTAAGCCATTCATTTTCCTTTCAGTCCGCCAGTATATCCAAAGCCTAATTTATGTTATAAACAGCAACTTGTGACCTACCATGTAAATCTGAAAAGTTATTCATATTTTCCTGCAAACCTCATGCAGCAAGCTTGCAGCTCGACTTTGAAGATCAAAGTCAAACCCTATCTTTTGATTCTAATTGTTTATTTTCCCCATAAACCATAATTTTCAGAATTGAGAAATCATTTTAATTTTGAAACTTTTAAAATACTTTCTGAATTGTTTTATGTAAATCAGAGTAAGCCCTTTACTTACTGAATTGGATATTAATGAAGAATGGCTGACATAGCTATTATGAAAACAGTCTGTTTTAGAAGAGAAGAGAGCAAATATTAACTTCAAAAGTTTTCTATAGGAATTGAGTAAATAAAACTATAGCAACATTTTTTCAATGTCGCTAATCATTTGTTCAGGGGAGAGATCTTGCATTCATATGGCAGTGCTCTTTCAGAGATGGATGTGTATCTGTGTGTATAAATACATTTTTGTGCATAGCTATGTGTATAAATAAATATATCCCATAACACAAAGGTCTATAAAACAAGTGAAATTTGTTTTTTTGCTATTCCTAAAATAATCATCAACCTAGCACTTAACATAAACCTAGATGGACCACTTATATCTGATACTTCTAAAATGATTCAGGCTGGCCTAGAAATTTAACCAGTCTAGATACTATATAGTCAGTTAGCCATAAAAAGTCTAAAATTTCCATTAAGATTGTTATCATGTAACCATTTTTCCTAGTTGTCTCATGTTGAGACTTAGCTATGAAGTCTTACGCTTCCCTCTCAATCCTTTCTTCTTTTCTTTCTCCTGTTTTTTAACTCTTATTTTTCCGTCTCCATCTTCCATCTCATACCGTAGTCTCTTATCTCCTGTATGTTATTTTTTTGCCTTGTTCACTCCTTCCACTTTACATAGAACCGGATGTACTAACTTCTAACCATCAGGCCATATTCTAGAAGACTTCTGTGCTGAGTATGTCACAAATCTTTCTGCATCTCTTCTTTGCTCTTCCCAGAATTTTCTTCCCCTGTTTTTCTCTCCACATCTCTATTCCCAGGGATTTGTTTTCAGCTCCATACAACAACAGACTTTCTCTTACATTCCCCAGGGAGATCAAGAGCTTGGAGCAGAAATAATGGCTTCTCCTTACAAAAAGACAGGATAAACAATAATAAAGCATCGGGAGCCATTTAGCAAGATCCGGAATGTTCTCTGCGTTTTAATTGCTACGTGAACAGCAAATGGCTTCTGCCTTAATCAGGCTGTAAATTCATGGGAGTAGATATGAGCTGGGGTTCCTGGTTTGAAATGCAAAATACCAGCCATTCCAACACATGTTTGATACAAATATGAGTCCCGAAAAGTACATTTTAGGAAGTTCCTAATTGTTTTTTCCTCATTGTGAGCATTAACAGTTTAATCTGTAGTAAGCAATGTGGGTAAGCAGGTGGAATTTCAATGTGTAGTGGATGTGAAAGGGAATCCAATTCCTATGCTAAATTAAAATATCATTAAAATGGAAACATGCCATGTGCAGTACAAACCCAAATACCACCTTATGGTTTAAGGAAATCAACATTTGGTCTGGTACTGTATTTATGAACATTTTAAGCTTCTCAAGATAGAAAAAAATTGAACATTTGAGGTTTTATAATAACACATGTATATCTCCGCTTCAATAAAATTGAAAACGATAGTATTGATTTAGAGGTTAACACATTTTATGTTATCCTGTTTTCTGTTATATATTAAAGAGAATATAAATATTGTTCTTAACTAGATTTTTAAAAATTGATATAAGTACTCCATTTTGAGGAGGCATTTCTCCAAACAGAAATAAAAGGATTTGTGACACACAATTAAATTCTCATCTGAAATGGTAAATCTCTGAGTCATTTTAGATTATTTGTCCAAAGTTTCAGAGGAAGTCAGGGTAGAATTAGTGGAAAAAAAAATAATGGGTTAGCTGATGGAATGTGGGTTAAATATATTTAACATAAAGAGTGAAATGCAGATGTAAAACCAGAGCAAAGCAAAGCCAGAAGCAAAATAAGAAGATGAAACTTGAAGTAATTTGAGACAAGAGCAAAAACTGAATAATATTGCAAATTGTTTTCATATGATCGCGAGTCTCCTGAAATATTTTTCAAAGGCTGTTTCGTGATCAAATATATTGGTGAACACTGTATTCTTGTCTTTTTATTCCAGATTCACAATATAAAATATTATACATTTTAAGAATGTCAGGAAAGTAAAACTTTGTTCAATTTAGCATTGTTAGTGATCTTAGAATTTTATAGAGAAATTTACTCAAATTCATTGAAACAAAAAAGAGACATTTAGAAGAAGTCTATAAACATTCTAAGGGTAGGAAGTATAGTCAAGCCTCACAGGGATTCATATTTCCATATTTCAGTATCACATTTCTAGTTTTTTGGGGGGTAGTCAGATGCACCCATCTTGGAGGAAGTTTTCATTACTTTTTAAATTAGCTGCAGTTGAATTTACATTATCTGATGCACAATCTTATTTCATAAATTCAAAGACGTCTAGATAGCACTACCTCCTATTTTCATTATATTCCTAATACTATAACATCTCCTATCTTTAGAGTGATTTCTTTAGTCCATATCCACCACTGCTGCATTTTTTGCAACCCTTCAAAAAAATTCCTTAAATGATACTTTTTGTGCATTGCCCCACTATTACAATGAACAGTTTCTTTTTCAACGCCTTTAAACTGGCTCCCTCCCCAAAACTCCACTGAAACACTTAGATCAACCATGGTCTTCACCTATTGCTTTATCAAAGTCAACCTCTGATCAATCGTTGACATAATTGATCATTCTTTTCAGAGAAGGAGAAGAAAGGTTCCCATTATTTGCTTTCATACCATCATGGTCTCTTCTTTCCATCTACCTTATTTTTTTCGTCCATACTTCTCTTTTTTCTACAACAGCTCTTTGTTTAATATCCTATCTTTAGGTGCCAAAATGGGCCGTGTTTCTTTTCTCTAAATTCTTCTATAATCTCACTCCTCCCCATCTCTTTACATCTATTTGTTATAATTGAAAAAATACTCTGTAACACTTACCTCTCCTTAGAGAAGGGAAAGTCACATTACTTGGCTTCCTCAACAGAGATCTATTTAACATTTCAAATTTAGAATGTTTGAAAATGTGCTCTTGATTCTACCACCTCCTTCTATCAGCAAATGGCAGCAGCACCCACACAGCAACACAAGCCAAAGTCTCCTGGTTTCCTCATTCCCCTCACACAGAGTTGTCATCCTCTGCTTCCAGAGAAGTATCAGAGCTCTCCAATGCTCTCTTCTGCTACTTAGGAGAATGCATGAATAATTGCTTGCTCTAACCCTCATTAGTCTCAAAGTAATCACCCCACTGTTTTTCTTTCGGTTCTAGTTGATGATGCTACAGAGAATTTGATCCTTTTGCTGCTGAGACGTATTGAAGTCTACAAATACTACCCAATACATGTATATATTGTCATAGTTAGTTACCAAATCCATATGGTCTGGATCCTATTAAAATGCTGAGAAAAGATTAACTCTTGTGATTTTTCCCCTCCTGGGGAGCATGCTTTTTTCTGGGTTATAGCAAATGAGTTTGTACATATTCACAAAGGGCAACACTTGGCACTCCTTCCGGTTGTTTCTAAAGGGCCTTCCTTTCCATTTTCACCCACACTGGACATCCTTCTCCTTCCCTTCTCTCATCTTTTTTGACATATTCTTTCTACTCCTTTTTACTTCCAAAACAAACTATAATCCTGAATCTCACTCATTTTTTCTTTTCTTGCATAAAATGGTTCATATGGGGTGAAGGGTAAGCCTCAGGCAATATACATAGAATCTCCATAAATTGACCACCTATGGCACTGTAACAAACTGGTCAATATACAGAGGTGGTCAACATAAGGAAGTAGGCCTTAGTCCATGCAGTGCGTGTCCAGTTTATGAAAATTAGGTCAATTTAAGGAGGTGGGCAGTGTAGGCAGGTGGAGAATCTCAACTATGGAGATTCTACTGTATTTCTACTGAGTCTTCTTGAAAATAGAGACAGATTCTCTAAACTTAGCATTAGCAGCATTATGAGTAGAAAGGACAACGCAAAACACTCCATTCACAAAGTTAACGTAAAGTTGGTAAGAAGGCAGCATTTACACATTTCCTCAGATTTGAAAGCAGGTATTGTTCCAGTCTGAGATATAGCAGGTGGGTGCAGGGAAGAGAGAAAACAGAGCCGGAGTGTGTGAATCAGCAGGCCTGAGTGCCGTATGGAAGCTTCTCAAACAGAGCTGGCATGTGAGTCTTAACTGTATGAGACACATAAGCCCTTGAATTCTGTGGCCTTGTACAAGAAAGATTTTTTTTTTATAAGCACAATGGAATAAAATAGACACATATGATATTATCCAGAAAAATAAATGTTTTTTTTTTAATTTGTCCAGTTGTGTTAAAAGACAGCTCAGAAATTCTGTGATTACTTCCCAAAACAATAATTGAAAAAGTAAGTCAAGCAAAACACAGAGGAAAGTTTCTCTGCACACCACAGTCCATAGGTGATATGGCTGAAACCTTTGTGCTCAATAAAAATTTATGGTTTACACCTCATTGCTCAAAAAAGTCCCAGGAGAAAACATTGGAGCCCATGATAGTTGGTGGCAACCTTTTAAGTGAAAACTTGATTGCCTTTAGATTCGTGTGAACTTGTTAAAAACCTTCAAGAAAGAAATGATCATTGATTGAGATGTTGAAATGCTTTAGATAATTGACAAAGTAAGTGTTTTTCAAAGGAATTTTTCACTACATCTTTATGATGGTCTTCATAGTATTTACTGCTAACCTTATGATTGATTAATAAAATAACAGCATGATTATATATTAGTTGTTTTAGGGGTAAAAATTGGTCTTGAGACTACACCTGAAAAATAAGAGTTACCTCTTAAGTAATTACATGTTTGCCTGGCCTGACATTCCAGAAAGTCTTCAAAACCATGGCAGTCACACATTGGCTTTATTTTTAGCTTGTTCTTATAGAATAATTGCTATGTTCTCAATGAAATGCACAGTTATTTTCTAAATGAAGAGAGGAAACAATAAAAATGTAGATTTTAGATTTGCATTGTCAGGAAAACTATTGCAAACCTCCAGAGTTATACAATGGAAACCAATATAAAAATTCATGAGTCATGGAATTGAAATGTTTCTCATGGTCGAAAAAAATTCTGAAGGCCACATAAGCTTATTTAAAGTGAAATGGATAAATGAGGCAGTTATAATTTTAAAAGAAAAAGAAATCACTTGTTTCAGTTATTGGAACTTTTTTTAACATAACTTGTTCAAATGTTTCCAGGGCTCTCTCCTATTCATCACTGACTAAACTGAAACAATTTGCAGAGCGGCAGAGAATTTTCTAGTGGGAATTAAACTATTGTGTGGGGTTGGGGAAGGCAGTTTCTTAACCCAGGAATTTGTTCCGCCTTTCACTTCACCTTCTTCTACATAGATTTGTATACCACTTGATTTTGCCCTATCCGTCCTTAAGAAACACAGATATCTATCCAACAATATATTTTTGTTTAAATCTTTATTCCAAAGGACAGAGAAATATACAATGTCTTTGCTCTTTGGGGGAAGACGCCAGGGTTCTAAGACAAGCCAACTATTTACCCATCTCTGTGATCTTTGTTTACAGGGCAAGGCAAGTAAATTTCCTGCAATAATTTGTGATAGCTGAGAAGGGAACACAGAAAACACTAAGATGACTTCAGTTAAAGCAATTCATGCTTGGACACTTGATGTTTTTGTTAGATTCCTAGATTTTTGATCAATATTACATTGCTGGAGGGGCCTTGAGGACATACTATCTCTAAGATCAATTGGTAAGATGCTCTATTCCATAGACCCACATATTATTGAATAGATGAGACTTTGTTTTAAATTGTTTTGTTTTTTGCTTATTATCTGCAGAAGGGATTTTAATGTAATTGAACTAGGATT